>BPLS01028766.1:90975-110088 GCA_019656275.1 Rhododendron kiyosumense | reverse complement strand
TCTCTCTCTCTCTCTCTCTCTCTCTCTCTCTCTCTCTCTCTCTCTCTCTAGATTCCGTTTTGTTCTCCTTCTGATTTCGAGCTGTAATGCATTTTTCTAAGCGCTTCCATTTTATTCTCGTTTTTCTTTCAGGTGAAATACTCAAAAGAGCCCGATAACCCCACAAAATGTAAGTGCTTCATTTTTTTTTTTTATATCAACGATCTGTTATCCGTTGTTTTCCCTTACATTTGATCCGCAGCTAGTTTTGTATTTCGATTGTAGAGTTGGTTTTGATCTTGTGCTATTTTATCACTGTTTTCTGTGCGTGTTAAAGGAGGAATATGAACGTAGTTTTTAATTTAGATGGAGGGTAGTATGTTGAACTCTAAATAGGGCTAATTGCAGGGCTGAGTAAGCTTGGTTTGGAATCTTCACTGGGTTTAAAAATATGTTCAAACTCGGCTTGTTTGTCTGTTGAGCCGATCTTAAATGAGCTTTAGTTGAGTCCATCACGAGCTGATCTTGATTAATTTGAATTTTTCACACGTCATAAGCTGAACGAGTTGAGTGGTAGCTTGAGTTTTGGTTTGAAAGGTTCTCGAACGAGTTTGTGAGGAGTTGTTCGACCTAACTGTAAAATCTAAATGAACTTGGAATAAGTATCCATCTGCTTGAGCTAGCTTGCAAGTTCTATTTGACTACTGTTAGATGTCACTCGGCTGGATGCTTCAATTAGTGGTCCTTTTGCGAACAAATATAGGTACACAATCTAAGTCAGTGATATATTGCCTCATTTGGTGATATATAGCAGCTCGCTTTACTTTCTATCTTTGCATGTCATCTTGATGTTTCCAAAACACTACATATGTAGTTTTTGTATCCTTGTTCACGTTTTGTTCTAATTGCGTCTTGTGTTGCCTCCTTTTTACAGCCTGCAAAGCCCGGGGTTCAGATCTCAGGGTTCATTTTAAGGTATACTGCTCTTAATGTTGTTGCACTTGAGTTTTCCTGTATTTATGTGAATATATATGATGTCTTTAATCCTTATGCATTAGATGTTGATGGAGAAAATAGATATGTATATTTATTTCTAGTGGACAATGATCTATGGTGCTTACGATTATTCTGTTAGCACAGCCTTATGATTCTAATGAATAGCCAAAGTGCTTTGAATGTTGTTTCTGCTTTGTCTTAGATTTAGATAACCTGATGAAAAAAGCAGGGGCCTGTTGCCTTTTTGTGAACTGGTCTCTCGTAAACTTCAGGGAAATCAATTTACATTGTTCTTGGGTGAACCTCTTGACAATAAATGACAGAAGGTTCAGTAAATGATGTTACATTATTAACCTTTTATAATAGAAGTATGATTTGAAATGATTTTAACTGCTCTCTAAACTGTAAATAGTGGTAGCTGATGTTAGAGGTTTAAATATATGTGCTATCCTCTTTTCCTCGTTAAAATGAATAATGAATTTAATTCATTGTAAGAGAAAGTAGACAAAATGTCAACACAAGCAGCTATCCTCCAGGATTAAATCAAGCACTATATGACATGTTCTTATCGTTGATGTACTAGATGTTGATAGAGTAAGTAATTATGTATGTTATTCCTAGTGAATGATTTATGGTGCCCAGGATTGTTCTGGTAGCACAGCCTTATGTTTTGAATAGCTAAAGTGCTTTGAATGTTGATTTTGTTTCGTCTTATAATGGATAACCTGATGAAAAAATCAGGGGCCTGTTACCTTTTTGTGAACTGGTCTCTCGTAAACTTCAGGGAAATCAATTTAAATTGTTATTGGGTGAACCTCTCGATAGGAAATGACAGAAGGTTCAGTAAATGATGTTACATGATAAAATTATGATTTGAAATGATTTTAACATCTCTCTAAACTGGTAAAATAGTGTTAGCTGGTGTTGGAGAGTTAAATATGTGTGCTATCTTGTTTTTTTCCTGTTAAAATGGCTGTTGAATTTCTCTTTGGAGAAGATAGTAGAGAATTTATTAAGACACGCAGTTATCTGTCAGAAACAAAGCAAGCTTATTGTATTTGTGTGTGATGTCAATATCTGGTAGGCATTTGGCATTGGCTAATTGTAGCTAAAATGCTTTGAATGTTGATTTTGTTTTGTCTTAGAATAGATAAACCTGATGAAAAAAGCAGGGGCCTGTTGCCTTCTTGTGAACTGGTCTCTCGTAAACTTCAGGGAAATCAATTTACAATGTTATTGGGTGAACCTCTCGATAGCAAATGACAGAAGGTTCAGTAAATGATGTTACATGATAAAAGTATATTTTTTCAATCCGTGATAAAACTATAATTTGAAATGATTTTAACCTCTCTAAACTGGTAAAATAGCTTTAGCCGGTTTTTGGGAGTTACTCTCTCTCTCTCTTTTTCCCCTGTTAAAACGGCTGTTGAATTTTTTTCATTGTAGAAGAAGTAGATAAAATGTTAAAACAAGCTCTACTTCCATTAGAAAGCGCAACTTTGCATGATTAGAAAACGCAATTACTCTTGATCATGGTTCTTGTTCATTTAGGACTTAGTCATAGTCATTTTGTCTAGAGATCACCTCAACATATTTCTTTTCTTGCAATGAATGATTTAGCTGTCATGATATTCAGCCCGACTTCCATTGCAAGTTTCTAAAATTCACCACTTTTTATTGTCTGAATAGAACACAAGGGAGACAGCGCATGCCATTAGGAAGTTGCCTTTGATCAAGGCTAAGAGGTACTTAGAAGACGTTTTGGCTCACAAGCAGGCCATACCATTCACACGTTTTTGTCGGGGCGTAGGACGAACCGCTCAGGCAAAGAACAGGCATTCAAATGGACAAGGACGTTGGCCTGCAAAATCTGCAAAATTCATTCTTGACTTGCTTAAAAATGCTGAGAGTAATGCCGAGGTACTGCCCCCACCTTTTGGTACTCATTGCCATATACCTCTCCCTCGGTTGCTTCATTGTTGATTCATTTGGTCCAGGTGAAAGGTCTCGATGTGGAAACCCTTTTCATATCTCACATTCAAGTTAATCAGGCACAGAAGCAGAGACGCCGCACTTACCGTGCTCATGGAAGAATCAACCGTATGTTTGATTTTATTTTATTTTTTTTGTTTCTTTCATATAATTATCTGCAATAAATTCCTTTTCTTTGTGTTTTCTGTATCTCTTTTGTGCTGTTGATACTACTTTTCTAGATTAATACTAACCAGAATATGTTACTTATATTGGCAGCCTACATGTCATCACCATGCCATATCGAGTTGACCTTGTCCGAGAAGGAAGAGCCCGTTAAAAAGGAGGTAGGCCGATATATTGTTTTCAGCAATCTAGAAATGCAAACCCTAAGGCTTATATTGGCAGCCTAAATTATGCATCGTCATTTGTTTTAATTACTTGTACACTTTTTACAGCCTGAATCTCAGTTGGCAACCGGCAAATCCAGAAAGTCTCAGACTCTTCGAAGCGGTGCATCATCTTAAACGGCTTTGACAAGATTAGCAGTTGAAGTTTTTCCGAGTCTTTTCACAGCTCGTCTATCAGTTCTTTGGAAGACATTTGTTCCTTTTTTTGAGTTGATCTTTTACTCTTTTGAGCATCTGGTTCCCTTGTTTTGTTACCTGAAAAGTGATTTTCGTTGTATACTTTTGGAGGGAAAAGAGTACAGTTATTTTGCGAGCAATGCCCTTTTGACAATGGTGTACGATTTTGTTGGTGAAAATGACGGCCAATGATGTATTTTGATAATTAATATTAGCCAAGCACATGCTGAGAACATTTGTTAATACTAAAAATGTCCTTTTGCTGGTATTATCAAAACACATTTTTGACCGTCATTTTCCCTTTTTGTTGTTTCAATGGAGAACAAGTGTTGAAAATGAAAGGTGGTGCTGTGTTCCAAGAGAAAGGAGCTGCTTATGTTATCGGTTGTCGTGTGGTGCAAAGATGGGGGAGGCGGGGTTGCTGCTGCCCCTTCTCTCTTTAAGGGGCAGCAGCCTGCTGTCCTGGTTGAGCGGGGTCTGTCCTGGTTTTGCTTCAATAATTGGAAACATTCACTTTGTATAGCTCGTCGAGTGGAACAAGTGTATCAAAAATCTGCTTGAACGGAAATCATTGAGTGTGATTGGAACATGTTTTATCTCAAAAAGAATGAATTCGAAATACTGGATCAAATCCATTGGAACCAATTATTAGCAAGTTTTTTTTTTGTCAAAATTATAACAGCCATATATTGATACCAAATTAAATAAAACATCAAATAAGATGATCATCTCGCCCTAAAGAGCACAATAACCATGAAGGAGGTCTAGCTTCCCAAGTCTTGGAACCAGAACTTCGCACACCATGACTTGCTAATGTATCAGCCACCACATTAGCTGATCTTCTCACAAATCGGAATAAGCAACTCACAAACAGTCTCGCCAATCCACGGATGTCTTCGATTATCACTTCCACATCAATCGGGCAAAGTATATCCCCGTTCAGAATTCGAACAACCTGTTGTGAATCTCCCTCGACCACGATAGTACCTATGCCCAAGGTGTGCCCAAATTCCAAAGCCGCTCGCCAAGCCCCGGCCTCCGCACACAAAGCAGAGCCCATCACCCCCAAATTAACTGCTCGAGCAGCAACAAATCTGCCAGATGCTGAGCGCACCACGATTCCTGCACCAGCTGGACCTTCTCCTGACAAATTCCCTAGCCATGCACCATCCACATTGATCTTGACACACCCATGACCTGGCCGTTCCCAGTAACCTCTATTTAACTCCGAACTCGAAGCTTGATGTCGAATATCCACCTGTTCCCCTGATTCAGTTGCATGACAATACTCCACCGCATCATGTACAGCCTTATAAATGGCAGATTGAGGTTCATACATCTGCCCGTTGTGCATCTTTTCGTTACGACACTTCCAAATTCTCCATAAAATAAAAATCGCCAAAGTAATCATCTGCTTCCAGTTTTCCTCACCTTTCCATCTTTCGATCAATTTGTCAAACCACATCAAAATTGATTCCTGATCGGGCATTACTGGAACACAACCAATCGGCGATGTTCGCCACATAATCTGAGCAAACCGGCATTCAGCAAAAATATGGGGAAAAGTTTCACAATCACCCTCACAATTAATGCACAACAATTCCTCCGTAACTCTCCTCCGAAACAAGTTCTCCCTAATTGGAAGAACTCCATGAACACATTTCCACACAAAATGCTTCAATTTATTAGGGATTGGAAGAGCCCATACCTTGTTCCACACCTTTTTGTTCGCCTCTCTCATGCTAGATTCCCCACCGCCGGCTCTTCTATGTTTAAGCATTAATGCAGATTCATACCCTGAACTCACCGTATACAACCCATTACTCGTGTAGTGCCATACCAATTTATCCCCCATATCCGATCTCGACAATGGAATTGCCTCAATCGCTGTTGCATCCTCAACTGCAAAAACTGCCCTCACCACATCCATCTTCCATTCGTGAGTTGGTGGGTTGATGAGTTCACTCACTCTCATATTCATCCCCATAGCATTAATTCCTCTGGGCCGAAAACCACTAGTTTTTGGCAGCCACGGATCTTGTCCCGCCCTTACCCTCCTTCCATTCCCAATCCTCCAACGCATGCCTTCCATTAGCACTTTCCTCCCTTCCAAAATACTGCGCCAAGTCCACGAGGGATTTGACCCAGCCTTCGCTTCAAAGAATGAAGAGTTCGGAAAATATTTGGCTCTAAGTACCTGTGAAAGTAGAGAGTTCTCATCCAATAATAGTCTCCAACCTTGCTTTGCCAAAAGAGCAAGATTAAAGCATGAAAGGTCCCGGAAACCCAATCCCCCTCCAGACTTCTTCTCGCAAAGTTTATCCCACGTCATCCAATGCATCTTCCTTTTTCCCTCACTCTCCCCCCACCAAAAAGAAGCCATTATAGCGGAAATCTCAGAACAAAGACTCTCTGGAATTTTAACACAAGACATCACATAAGTCGGAAGAGCTATTGCCACCGATTTGAGTTTTACCTCACGGCCTGCCTGATTAAGAATAATACCACTCCAATCATCAATTCTAGTTATCATTTTATCCTTTAAAAAAGCAAACACTGCACGTTTAGATCGACCTATATCAGCCGGTAGCCTCAAGTAATTTCCCAATGTAGCATCTCTCCTGACCTCCATAACATGACATAGATTATCCCGAATCTGATGCGGTGTGTTTGTACTAAAGAACATTGCTGATTTAGAGTAATTGATCAACTGACCCGACGCCCGACCATACGAATTTAGAATACCCTTAATAGTAGCAGTTTCCGCACCATCAGCCCTAGCAAAAATTAGTGTGTCATCTGCAAAAAATAAGTGGCTTACAGATGGAGCCCCCCTGCAGACTCTAATCCCATGAATTGATCCCCTTCTCTCACCCTCATGAAGCATAGCAGATAAGCCTTCCGCACAAAGTACAAACAGATACGGGGAAAGAGGGTCTCCCTGCCGAATACCTCTCGATGGGAGAACATACCCGTGGTTTGAGCCGTTAATTAAAACTGAATACGATGGAGTGGTGATGCATTCCATAATCCATCCAATCCATCTCTCATTAAAACCCAACCTTCGCATTATAGCTTTAACAAAACTCCATTCCACCCTATCATAAGCCTTGCTCATATCTAACTTGATCGCCATTCCACACTGCTTTCCCTTTCTCTTTGACTTCAAATGATGAATCACCTCTTGCCCAATCAACACATTATCCGAGATAATCCTCCCTGCCACAAAGGCACTTTGATTTCCCGAAATAATGTGCGGGAGGCACTCACTCAAGCGATTAGTTAACACCTTTGCCACCAATTTATACACAATATTGCATAAACTAATAGGGCGGAGCTGCCCCATTGACATTGGACATTTAACCTTATGGATCAAGACTAAATGAGTATGATTAATGTCCCTCAGGAGTCTACCTGAAAACATAAAACTTTTGACTGCGACAATAATATCCCTCGCCAGAACATCCCAATAATTTTGAAAGAAAGATGCAGTGAATCCATCTGGCCCCGGTGATTTTGCCGGGTCCATTTGGAATACCGCCTCTTTAACCTCCTCTGCTCTCAATGGTCTAATAAGTCTCCTATTCATAGCATCCGTCACCCTCTTCCCCACACAATTCAAGACCGAGTCAAATTCAGCTGGATCACTAGACGAAAATATATCTGAAAAATAACGAAGAATAATGCCTTGGATCTCACCGTTACCTTCCTTCCAACTGCCGTGTTCATCCTCCAGTCCATGGATGCGATTTTGAACTCTCCGCTGAGTTGTCCGAGCATGAAAGAAGGCTGTGTTTCGGTCCCCTAGATTGAGCCATTTCACCCTCGATTTGGTCCTCCAGTACTTTTCTTCTTCTCTCACTGCAGTTTTTAATCTCCCCTCTTTTTCTTTGTATGAAGCTCCATCAAAAACAGTCTCCTCTTCTAGCTCATCCAACTGTAGCTCCAAATCTCTAATAGTGTGCTTAGAATTCAGCTGGGTGCGAGATCTCCATGCCCGAAGTTTCTGCCTACAGATTTTAAGTCGCCTTTGAATCGAAAACCACCGCGAACCCCTTATTTCTTGACCCCAACATCTTCTCACAATATCCCCACATTGTCGCTCCTTCACCCACCTACTATCAAAGATAAACCGAGGTTTGGGAAAACCTTCCGCTGCCGATTTAGAGAGGATAATCGGACAGTGGTCAGATCCCCTAGCCTTAAGGTGGCGAAGGATGACATCTGGATAATCTGTTCTCCATTTAGACGATGCAAGCGCACGGTCCAGCCGGATCCTAATGTTGTCACCTCCCATCCTCTTGTTATTCCAAGTAAATGGATACCCCACATACCCCATATCGATCAACTGATTTGACCGAATAAACTGCTGAAAGTCCCGAAGTTCCCAATCTTCCTTCTCATTCCCTCCACGCTTCTCCTCGTTGGATACTACGGTATTAAAATCCCCCATAATTACCCACGGCACATCCACTTGAATCCCGAAATTCGATACTTCTTCCCAAAATAATCTCCTTTCTCTCATATCAGTGCTTGCATGTATACCCGTGTATCTCCACAGCTTTCCATTCTCAAACCGCACCTCCATATCGATCCAATAGTTCGAGCTTCCGATAACACGAACTGAAATTCCCTTTTTCCACATGAAGCATAGTCCCCCTCCAATACCTTCGGGATCCACAACAAAAAAATTTGAAAAACCCAGCTCCCGACAAACTTGTTCCACCTTATACCTTCTGTTCTTTGTCTCGGCCAAGAACAACCCACCGGGGGAATGGAGTTTGCACAACCCCTTAAGAGTATGGACTGTCAGGGGGTTCCCCACACCTTGACAGTTCCAGAAAAGAATACTCATTGGGAGGTTGGGGGCCATTCTCGGCTGGCCGCCTCCACCATATCTTGAGATGTTGATTGCCCTTCATGTCTCTTCCCTCCCCCACCACCCTCTGCTTCGATAACATCCTCTAATCGCTCTATCTCCTGGCCACTAGATGCTGTTTTTCGCTTTCCCAAAATCAGCGGGGATTTCTCGATTCCCTTTTTTCGGCCTCTTCCCCTCCCGCCACCATTTGTGGCGCTACCCTTCACACTTTTTGCTTTACCAGAGCGGGTCTTACCTACCTCCTCTGCTTTAGACGAGAAAATCAACTGAGAAGTTCCACCGGATGTCTCAATATTGATGCTGGAGCCGATAGGTATGTCCATCAGAGTGACCCCTTCCAATCCAGAACAGCCACCCACTGGGCCATCTTTAGTTTGGGTCATTATCCCCTCTTTTATCTGAACTCCACTTTCAGGCCCCATCGTCTTTTTGTTAACCCCTCCAGTCAGGCCCAGATTCACTTTCCCATATTCCCCTTCATCCGAAAAAATACTAGAAAGAAAAGCATTCTGCCTTTTTTCAAGCCCAATCGAAATTGGGTTTAAAACATGTAATCCAGCAAGTTCTCTACCCGGCCCATTGTCAGTAGATATCTGCATTCCTTGATTCTCCTTTCCATGTTTACTCAAATTATCTGAGTTTCCTTTGTTCACGTCACTCTCGGATGGAAACAAATCCCCTACACGGTGGGATTTACCGTTTAAACTAATAACGGAATTATCTCCAATTTCCACCAATTGATTATCCCTCCAATTACCTCCTTTATTTTCGGTGAGAATCCCCCTTTCTCCGCTCTTACCATAATCATCGCTAGATCTAGCACCGCCGCCAGCTATCATCGTGGACCGATGAGAAACGCCGCCGGAACCTCGATTCCAGGTCCTGTCATACTCCATGGCCTGCTCCCTCCGCCTCCTAAAAGCCGATGCCGCCTTCATCCATTCGCCATACCTACCCTCCCGTAGTCGACCCTCCTGCCCATCATTATCCTTGATCTGACATGCATTTTCCTCATGATCAATCCTTCCACAGTAGAAACAGAAAGATGGAATTCGCTCGTACTTGTAATCCACCCATACTTTCCGACCGCCTCCACATACTATATTTCCACCGCGCTTGAGAGGAGTATTCACCTTCAACCGTACCCTAACTCGAATGAACCGCCCTTGCTCTCCCCCTTCCAAGTTATCATCCACCTCCAATAATTCGCCAATTTTGCTTCCAATGACTCTCCCAACCTCCTGACCAATGTATTCAAAAGGAAGCCCATGTAGTTGAATCCATATATCAAAAGACTCGAAAGTAACGTCACTTTCCACCATCCCCTCTTGCCATTGCTTGAGGAGTACTATATGATCATCAAAATTCCACGGTCCCCCTGCTAGTACCCTTCTCATCCCCTCCTCTTCCGCAAACCGGAAGTGAAAAAGATTATCTCCCACTTCGACGATCCGGAGATTCGCCTTCATCCCCCATGCCTTCCTGAAACAATCTTTAAAAGCTATCTTATTGAACTTCCTGGATATCAAAAGCCGACCCACCAAGCTAAATAAGCAAGATGAGACAACCTTTGATACCACCGCCTCACTAAGAACAATCTCCTCCTCCTCCTCGTCGGAGTACAGTTGCACCCTTCCCATTTGTACTGCCACCTCATCCGCCATTCACACCAGGAAAAGTTCCCCCCTCGCTCTTTTTGAAGCTCTCGAGAAGGGATCAGTGAATAAGAAATGATACCGATTTCCCGAAAGTTGATACCCAATTGAGGAAGAAAATAATATAGAAAAACCCTAGAGAAAAAAGTCTCTAGAGAGAGAAGCTCTCACAGGGAGAGAGAAAAAAAAGTTGGATTTTTATTAGCAAGTTATACGTGTTTCGATCAAACACTTAATATCTGATCGAGCTAATTTTTGATAAATTCATTCTATTCGACCAACTTTACAAAATAAACGTTTCCGATCATCGGAATGAGACTGAAGCTGGCCCCGCTCGGGACAGCGAGCTGCTGCCCCTTAAAGGGACAGCAGCTTCCCCACCTCCGCAAGAATGTTTCCCACTAGAAATGGGAGACCTATTGCCGAGCATGGGCGGTCCAGATGGGTCAACACCCATATTATCCCCTAACGGCCTGTTTGGATGCCGGATTGGCGAGATGGGATTACAAATCCACCTTCAGGTGGATTAGCCAACAACAAGGGGGTTGGTGAAGCGGGGTGGTGGTTGACCCTTCTACCCTTGAAATCTCTCTTTCACAAATGCTAAATCAGACCACCCAAAAAATATCCTTGAAATCTCTCTTTCACAAATACCAAATCAGACCACCCAAAAAATTGCCCAAATCCAATCACAGAAAATTCTCATCTTGAAAACCCTAAAAAAAGGGAAATCTTACCTAATCAGAAAATTTTGAACTCTATTCGCTGGATTGTGGGACAATCGAATTCGCCGAAGACATTTAACATTAACAACTGTAGCAGTGGCCGTTGGTGAAGAAAGAAACAATTGGACGCTGAGATAGGAGAAAGGCTGTACGCTTGCCGGAGAAGATGCGTTGTAACCCAAATCGACTACACGCTGTGAGATGTGTTGTAGCCAAAATGATCGGTTGAGAGAGAGAGATGGGTGGACGCTGAGATGGAGAGGAAGATGAATCGGTGGTCGTTGTTTATGAGAGATGAGAGAAAATTATATGGTGTGGCACATGTTCAATACACACCTTCCCAAACTTGGATCCAAAAAAATAAAAAAAACATTCTCAAACTGTGGGCAATTAAAGTATGAGGGTAATAGTCTTTTGATAACTTATTCGATTATATCCACCTTCCATGTCCTCCTCCCTAAAAAATTGTTCAAATACCTCGTTATAAATCTATCATTCTTAAGAGATGAAACCACTATTTTTAACATATCACCTCATTACATATACATCATCAAATTCACACCCATTCTATATCTACCCAAACCAAATTCTCCATCCAAACGGGCCATAAGGGACAGCAAAGTTCCCGGGCGCGACCAACTTCACACATGATTTGAGTTGGCCATTTTGTACACCCTGAACCAAAAACCGAACAGGGGTGGATCCGAGCCCCTTCTTTTCCCTTAGGGCCCGCTTGGATGCGGGTAAAAAATCGTGGGTAAAAAATATGAAGGAGGGATAAAATAATAGAGGGTATTAATTTTGATGGGTTGGCCCACATCGATTTGATATTTATGGAGGGAGGATAAAATATTATGTGGTTTGGATGAGGTATTAAAAAGGGGGATAAAATTTGACTTTGTTTGGATGGTTTATAGAATAGGGGGGATAAGAAGGGGTGGATGATGGGAAAAGCTGTCAAATGACTATATTGCCCATGTGGAGTGTTAAATTTGATTATGTATTAAAATAAGTATATAAATTCAAAAATCAATATATTTAATCAATTTTGGACAATTGGAAGTATAAAAAAATAAATTAACTAAAAAATGTCTATTCTAAAAAATTTATATTAAAAACGTGTTTTTAATTAATGGTTCGTATTTATCATTTTTTTTTGTTAAATCAATTCATTTAATCTATAAACGTTTTAGACAGTTTATATATTAGTAAAAAATATGGTTCAAAAATTAAGTGTTCCAAATTTCAATCCGTTTGAATTGGTGGAAAGATTTTAATTTTCTGATCATTTTATCTTAAATGGTCATAATTAAATTTTGATTCTATGGCTCTCGTTAAATTTTATTTTATATATATATATATAAATGGTGTAAAAAATTAAGTGTTCCGATTTTCAATCCGTTTGAACTGGTGCGAAAATCTTATTTTTCTAATCATTTTATCTTAAATGGTCATAATGGATTTTTGGCTCTAAGACTTTTCAGTGAGCACCCTAAGAGAGTCCTGAAACTAAATAAAAAGTCTTTAGGTTGGGAGAAGAGGATAAATTGGGGTGATTTCATCCAAATTTCACCCCTCTACACCCGGATAAAAATTGGGCACCCCAGGGCCGCCCAAAAGTTTGGTGGGGGAAACCCTCATACAAGTGAAACTGAAGATGGGAGGAAAAGAAATGAAGGAGCTCAATTTTGTATCCAAACAGCAGCAAAACCTTGGGCCCACCCCTTTTACCCCCTCTTTTATTTTCACCTCTCTTTTGGATCCATCCAAGCAGGGCCTTATTTCTTTCTCCTCTTTCACAGATCAGACGTCGTCTTCTATCCGGTGAACCAGGTAAATTCTCTCTCTCTCTCTCTCTCTCTCTCTCTCTCTCTCTCTCTAGCATGTGATGCGCCGATCGACGGATCGAAGTTGAATTTTAGGGCGGCTTCGATATTTCAATTCTCGTCGCTCTTTCCATTCTTAGAAACTCAATTCAATTTCTCGTATATAGTGATATAAATCATTCTGATAATTGATAGCCTCTCTCTCCCTCTCTCTCTCTCTCTCTAGATGGATTGGCAAGGGCAGAAACTAGCGGAGCAGTGGTTGCAGATCCTGCTGCTGGCTTTCGCTGCGGCGGCGTTCGCAATGGGCTACGCCTTGGGCTCGTTTGAGACAATGGTGCTAACATACGTCTCGGGGGTAATCATCACTACTCTGATCACCGTTCCCAACTGGCCTTTCTTCAATCGCCGCCCTCTCAAGTGGCTGGATCCAATCGAAGCCGAAAAACACCCAAAGCCGCAGCAGATAGCTGCTAAGTAGTTTGGTTAACTGGATGGTATCTGTGTCTTTGCTGCTTCTTTTTTTGGACTTGTGGATTTTACCTAGATTTACAAGTTTATGCAATGACTGAGGATTAATACCCCCCTTTTACTTGGCTCGAACAAGCTTGTCAAATCGTGAATCTAGTCGTGAATCGAAACAACCTGATTATACAGACTTAGGGCTGGAAACAAGTCAAGTTTTGTTGTGTTCAAGCTTGGCTCGGCTATGGATGAGTCGAGCCCTTAATGAGCCGAGCCTGATTCATTCACTATACAAGCCAAGCTTTGGAGTGTTAAGCTTGCTTGATTACTAAACGAGTCGAGCACCGCATAGCTCGGTTCGTTTGCAGCTCCGTAAACAATGAACTGAATTGAGTCGCGAGTTGTAAGAGATTCAATCATAATAGGAAAAGAAATGTATATGCTCATGGATATTAAAGTCTAAAAATTCATTGTAAAATTGGAACTTGGAAGCTTAGCCTTAATAAAAGAAAAGGTATGCTTTTTGAAAAATGATTACGTAGCCTAGGAGGTAAGTAACTTGCAATATGGCAACATATGAGGGTTGGTTCGAAGCTCTAAGCCCTGTAGCTACATTTCTCGAATTCAAGAGTTGTTATCTTTGCATGAATTGTACAGCTCATTATTAAGCCCAATTGTTATATTCATCGAATGCAAGAGTTGTTATATTTGTGTGAATCGTATAGCTCATCATCGATTCCGTCTGAACCTTGATTCTCACCTATAGATTAATATCGTTTTCACATGAATCGCGAATCGCGCGATTATGACAACCATGGGCTAGAATGATTTCTTTTATTATCCTATGGTTTCTTGTTTATATTGTTCTTCACTTCTTGTTTGGAGAGTCCTCCTTGGACCTCAGTACTTTTGTATGCCATATTGAAGGAACGAGAAACGAGTGAAGCAGTTAATTAGTTGCATATTTTGCAATTATTCTCACCAAAATGCTAATACCCTACTCGATTGTGTTTTGTTACAAACACTTCAAAACATGGCATATATTTATTCCAAGACAGTGAGTTTGGCGGTCCAAAGTGAACCGCAAAGGTTTCTCCTCTTTATTTCCCTCAAGGTTCGCTTAGTGGGAAAAAAGTCAAAGAAACTAAACTAAAAAACTAGAGGGCATGGAGCTTTTGCAACAGGCACAATTTTTAACATTGGTTATTCCTAAACTTGCGTTTTTAGATAAAGAGTTCTGAAAATAATGCTGTGTTTGATTGTATGTTTATCGCTTCAAAAAAGTACATTGTATTAATGCAGTACATTTCTACCTGCCCCTGTTGTCCCGCAAATTTGGATATGTGGTGTATCGCCTTCCCATTCCTTCTATCTGGACAATCTGCACATGGAAAGTGCATTGGTGATGTGACTGTGGAAATGAATCCAGTCGCACGAAGAATCTCAGTGTTGTTGAGGTCACATTGGATTTTGCATTCTGATTGATTGTGGTTGTTTCAAAATCAAATTGAATTGGTTTTTTTGTTGTCCCATTTTATCAGGTTGACTTAACATTTTTTTTCCCCCTTTGTCAGACTTCTCATTTACATCAATTGCTAGAAAGTGAATTTCTACTTCAGATTATGAATGAGTTGAGTTTGTTGCTTAAAGTGTCTACCAGTGTATCCATATGGCTAGTGCAGTATCTATTCGTCTTGGGTGTTTTATGGCTTATGTTTCTAGTTGTGCATATCTAGATTCCTTTGTGGATAACATAAAATATAACATTTGTGGTTTCAACATAACTTATTTGCGACAACGTTCATTCTAGTTTCTCAAGGTCGAAGCTTACTGCACACTTTTTGGGAGAGCTCCGATTTTGTGGGCATCTTTTTCATTTCTAATTCTTGTGGGCGTCTTCAAAATCTTCCCCTAGAAATTTTGGTTACTCTTTTTTTTTTTCGAACTGTGGGAGAGATAAGTTGAACAGCAATGGAATTAGAATTTCAACTTGTTCAGGTAGGCCTAAACTGTGCTAGGACTTGTGCCCGGGGTTCTTGCCAAAGGTTTTAACATAATCTCTTTTGAAGGAGAATTGGTGTCATTTGACTCATTTCTATTGTCTTTTGGGTGTAGAATGTATGTCTATGCATTTACACCATGTTTTTGTATCTGAGGTAAACCACCACCTCTCAAGTCCCCGACTGGTTCTGCCATAAATGGGATTGTAGCTAAGAGGATTAGAGTGCGTGGCTTCTAACCACGGTTGATCACTTCCTTCTCCCAACAACCTTCCCAAAAGGGCATTGTTCCATACCTTCTTCGATTGATCATTGTGTTCCTGTGAGATCAACCGGGATCCCAAGGTAGGGAGACAAAGGCTAGGGGAGAGAGTGGGATTAGTATTCCACGAATCACCACCAGAGGTGGTTGCCAAGATGGCAAGTGACATGAGGGTGAAACACCCCCACCCCAACACAAGGTCACAAGTTTGAATCTTGCATGAGGAAAGTAGTCTCCATGAACCAGATATTGTGTGTATCGGGCATCCTCTGTCCAGCGAAAGGATGCTCCAGTAAGCTTGACTCCTTCAATGGGCTGGGAACCCCTCTTGCCTGGGGGCTGCAACTCTGGTCTCTCCATTCTAACCTTTCACTTAGCCACTAAAAAATGTTGCACGAATCTCTTTGAAGAGTTGCCTTGCATATTTTTGTGTTAAGCTTCTAAGATCGTAAATGGCAACTTCTCCCGCAATCAACAAATAGGCATGTGATATGGGCTCTGTGAGATTCACAAGGTTTGACCGCTTGGATCTCATATTCTCTCATTTCAGAATTTTACTCTTGAAATACTTCCAGACACAACTGATTGGTTCATTTCTGCAAGTATACCTTCAATCCCTCTCTTAAGGCTTGGTTTAATTCGTGTATATGTTCGCATATCTGTACTCTGCGATTTTTTAGACAGCTTACGAGGGGGTTTTGTTTTTGGGCGGTTTCTCATTCTTAAATTATGAATTAGGTTTCGACTTCATTAAATTTCAAGAAAACTTGCAGCTTGTTCTTTTGCCATTGGAAATTTGGAATCATTCAAAACCCTTGAGAATTAAATCTACGGTGAATCTTCGAAATCTGCTCTGCATCATGATAATCTGTTGTTGGACAATAATGGTAATCTACACTAGTGAGGACCTCCTAGAAATAGAAGGTTTGGAGGAGGACCTCCTAGAAATAGAAGTTTTGGAGGAGAAAGATATAGAGGAAATTGTTAGAAAGACGGATGAATTTGTTAATAATTCGTGGGCTTTAACGGCCCTTATTTTCTCATCCTTATATGTCGAATTTCATTCCGATTCCTTCTTGAGAGATGAACTAAAATTGATGTTTATTGCATTGGCAATATTGGTCTGAATCCTAAAAATCTGTCTTCAAAGTTGTGGCTATTCGTTTTCTCATCCTTAAACCCTTGCCCTTAATTTGACTTTGGTTCCTTCCCAGTTTTCGCACTATATGCCCTCTTGCGAGCTTTTGACCCCAGAATTACTTTAAAATGTTAAAAACTCGATTTATTGTGATTTTTTGAAATCAGGCTGTCCTTGGAAGTTTCTGTTTGGAAAACAGTCCCTTGTTTGACTTCTCTGATCATTGAGCGGTTGATCTGAATTGTATCTGCAATTTTGCGACCTTTCGTTGATACTTTCATATTTCGGAATTTCTAAATTAGATTGAGTGTATTCTTTTCAATTCTTTTTAGACGCTTGATTTGGATTGTATTTTATTTCATGACCCTTGATACTTTCACATTTTGGAACTTCTAAATTAGTTACGCGGGTGTCTCTAATTCTTTTTATGCATTAGATGGAACTTGTTAATTAAAATTTTCGGATGGCAGGTAATGTATGACGCATTTGGTGTAAGGTTACATGCTCTGGGCGCCAAGCAGACCCCTCTCTCTCTCTCTCTCTCTCTCTCTCTCTCTCTCTCTCTCTCTCTCTCTCTCTCTGTTTTGGGACTATTTTAGTTAGTTTCGTTAGATTGCATACTCGTACACATACTAATGATCGATGGATACCACTGTCTCATCCCCAAAACTCCAGATCAATCCCCATCCCCTATCCGGTGCTCTGATCGCCGGAGAATTTATTTCTACCCTCCATCCTCGCTTCAAACCGTGTCCCCTCCATCTCCGCTTCAAACCCCATCCCTGCTCCGATTGCCGGAGAATTTATTTCTACCCTCCATCACCACTTCAAACCCCGTCCCCGTTCCGATTACTGGAGAATTTATTTCTCTACCCTCCATCCCCACTTCCCCGTTTATTTTTTCCCACACAATTTTCTAACAAAATAAAAGAAGACAACCATTTTCTTAACACGTAATACCACTGCATTAATTCATCCTATACAAACTAAAATGTCCACACACGACAAAAAGAACCTCTTTACAACACAACATTGACCACAGTTATTGAACCTCAACATAACAAAACTACAAATAATTGATCTTGGCCAATATGCAAACAGTTTTTTTTTTTTTTTTTTTGATAAACAAAAGGGTGGGAGGAGACAACCAGCGTAGCAACTCCCCTTGGGCGTGACCATAGGGGCTCCCGACCTGCTGTGAAATGTCCGGTTTGAGCCATAACTACTGTCCGGGAGGACAGGCCGTCACCACAGCACCACCTAGGTACAAGTGGGCATAATGCTTAATCCCCCACCCCCATGCCACTGGCAAGGCTCGAAACCGACACCTTGCCTGGGAGTGGAGGGGCATCTGCCCACCAGGCTACCACCCACGGTGGTAATATGCAAACAGTTTATTATGCAGTTAATCCTGCACTTGGTAGAGAGAAACTTGGACTAGAATTGGGTGGGGTGCGCCAGGCCGAGGCAATAGTGCAACGCCAAGGCAACACGCGAGAAACCCCAATAGCAAGCTATTGTGATGGGCTCTCCCCCTTAAAAAATTAATTTAATATCATGTGAGCCGATGGCCCACGTATCAGATATTAAACTGATAAGAACAGATACTACACTTGATCTTAGCCAAAAGGCCGAGAAAGGTATGAATTGCTAGGACAATAGGCCGGTTGTTTTATACCAACTTAGCACTCCCTTTTCTCTCTCATCCTCGATGTGGGAGTAGCTGGAAAACCAAAAGCCCCCCTCTGTTGAGTTTGTTGCTTACATTGTCTACCGGTGCACTGAAATTGCTAAGTGCACCATGTATTCGTCCTGGGTGTTTTTATGGATTTTGTTTCTTAGTCGTGAATTTCTAGATCAAAGAGCGAAGCTCGGATGGGATATTACATGGGGAAATAAAAGACAGGAGCCCATTTTCTACTTATGCTAGCTTATCCGGTGGGCACAACTATTAACTTTACGATTACACCACCTGAAAACCATGATTTGCATTAACAGATAGGGATACAATATCACAAGGATTGCTTGGATTGTCCAGTTGGTATTCGCATTATCTGGCTGCAACAGGTCTACAAGAACCTTGTGATCCGACTCAAGGTCGAAGCTTGTTGCACGGGGAGAGGTCAGATTTCTGCAGATTCAACATTCGACTACCACTTAAGAGGTGGCGTTTAGATATTGTAGACGGAGAGTTTTTCACTATTTTGTGTTTTGCTTTTCATTTGTAGTTCTTGTGCTCATCAACAAAATCCGTGAGACGGATCCGTGTAAGGACATTGTTTCGGGATTTTCTTTTTCTTTTATACATTTAGAATGACACAAACTCAATCATGGCATACATAAACAAGACCAGGAAGGAAAATATAGTTCAATTGAATGGAAGATGAGATAGAGAAGCAAGATATACAAATTGGGTCTTGGGCGATGTACACAAGAGTTTTAAGCAGGTAATCCTGCATTTGGTAGAGATAAATTTAGACTAGAATTGGGTGGGGTGCGCCAGGCCGAGGCAGTAGTGCAACGCCAAGGCGACGCTCGAGGAACCCCAGTAGCAAGCTACTGTGATGAGCCATCCTCCTAAAAAAATTAATTTAATATCATGTGAGCCGATGGCCCACGTATCAGAT
>BPLS01028766.1:35912-50975 GCA_019656275.1 Rhododendron kiyosumense | reverse complement strand
GGTTAAAGGAAAGCATTAGGAAGTGATGTTGGCTTCTTTAGTGGTTATGGAAAAAGTATGGATATAAATGGTTAAACGTACGTGGGAGAAGTTTGATGGTGATGGAAAACTGGGGAACGTAATGGGTTTAGTTAGGTTAGGTAGTTGGCTAAGGTTCTAGTTACACGGTCATTTACTCTTAACTAAATTAATTATTTTAATCAATTAATAATTTAGGACTAACAGTACTAAAGTTTATTCAAAAAAAATTAGAACCAAAATTAGGAACGTTACACCTTCTGAGTTGATTTTTTTATTCTGCCGAAATGGTGTCAGATCAGTACTATTCACTCGTATGACCCTATTCCTCCATATGGTACTATTCATCCGTATGACACTATTCCTTCGTACGGCACTATTCACCTGTAGGCACTATTCATCCGTATAGTATTGTTTACCTGTACGGTTGCAACATACCACACATGGTACCATCCACACTAAATAATTTTTCCTTTGAGTGGAAGTCATCTCAGCAGACCAACAATAGATAGTGGAGCGAATTATTTAGCCTAAATCATGCATTGATTGCTCTGCTTCTGTTTTTCTTATTCCTCCACTGCCGACAGCCACCAGTAAACGTGTATTAATTGCGCTCCTTTCTTCTTTGCTGCTTCTTCTTCCAAGCCATCTTCTTCTAAAAGTCCTCTTGCACATGAGCGACTGATTATCAAGTCTCTAAACTATAGTTGAAACACATGTTTTTATTCCTAATCAAGCTTACATATTTCAATACAATTACCCTCTACCCAAAAAAAAAAACTATTTAGGATTGGAGTGGAGTGGTTAAGGAGGAAATGGGAGAAAACCTTAATGATTGGGCTATACAAGTAGAAGATGAATTGAAGCTAATGGCAACAACCGAAACTGCAGAAAAGCAGCAATGGGACAAGCAATCCATATACAAAGTCCCGGAATGCTTCACGGACTTGAACAAGAAAGCCTACAAGCCTCAGTTCGTCTCCTTCGGGCCTTACCATCACATGGAGCCCCACTTGGAGCCGATGGAGAGGCACAAGCACCGCGCTCTCCTCCATTTTCTCAAGAGGTCCCAAAAGCCTCTTGCGTCCTACATCGCCACTCTGGCAGAAGTCGCTCAAAGACTGAAAGACTCGTACGAGTCCCTTGATCACATTTGGGAAGCTGACACAGACCGGTTCTTGATGCTGATGATTCTTGATGGTTGTTTTATGCTTGAAGTCATGCGTACCTCGACGCTGCAGGTGCACTATTATTCTGAATATGATCCAATCTTTAGTGAGCATGGAAAGCTCCACGTTGTGCCTTATATCAGACGTGACATGATGATGCTTGAAAATCAACTCCCCATGCTTCTTCTCACCACGCTTGTTGCTGTTGAAAAGGACGAGGGAACTGAGGTGATCATGATCATCTCATATTGTAGATCTATTTCCCTTCATTTTGTTCGTTTTTAATTTGATCGATCGATTGATCTCCTTCTAAAATTTCAACTCACACATGGAACAACCGTCCCAAAATTTTATAAGTACATTGCAAAAAACAGTACGATCGTGAATAAGGAACATTTATTCTATTTTTTGCATAATTTTTCAAATTTCATCGAACCAAATTCAAGACCTCAATTAGTTTTTCTAATCGGTGTAAAAAAAATTCAAAAATACTATGCACGAAAGTACTTTTATTTTTGCTTCGGCAATTAGATGACTTCTCATAGTAGTAGATTAAAAATTTAGGATGTCAGGAGTAATTTTTTCTTACCACTAAATTTCCCCTATAAGAAAACTCGCAAGGGCTCGAGCCTTATTGATCAATGTTTTATGAACTCTTTTTTTGTTCTGCGTTAACCTTTTTACTTTTCTGATCAGTCACCTAAATGATAAAAAATAAAAGATGAAAATTAATGAACAAAATTTAAAGAAATTACTAAGGACAAAAAATGCTCCACTCAGAACAGACAACTAGATTATTTTTCTATTTTTTGAACTTTTCTCGAGTTCGCTCAACATATGTTTGGTTTTTTTGATTTCTCTAGTTGAGACGAATTTAAAAAATCAAGTATTTTAATTAAAAATAAAAACAATTTACAAGCAAGGAACAAAATCCATTGTAAAAAAAAAATGTTAATTTAGTACGAACTCAAATCTTTTTTTCAGTTAATTTAATACAAACTCAAAAAATTGTTTTTTTTTTGGCTTTCCTATTTCTCATTTCGATAAGAAGAGAAAAAGTTACATCCAGATGAGCTGGAAACCATGGTGTTTCTGCCTCGAATTTTGTTCCCACCGAGTGTTCATTGTGGTAATTTAAATCATTTATCTTGTAGGGGCCGCAAAAGTTGCATGTTCACGCAAAAAAATCAGCTTGATCGGTCACCAATAAATATATCAAAAATTGAATTTTAGTTTATATAATAAACGACGATGGACAATCTAACTTAAAAACTATTAACAGAATCCAGGTTGTCTATTTTTATAAACCAAAATAATTAAATTTTTGATTTACCTATAGTTGTCTGATAGAGCTGTTTTTTGCGTGACTACACAACTTTGCGCCTTTGCAGTCTCTACAAAATGAACGATTCAGATGACGGTTTCGGTATCCACCTCATCAGGACACAACTTAGGTGGATTTTTTTTTTTCCTTATTCATAATTTTTTTTGAGTATGTTACTTTTGTGCCTCATTTTTTCTGGTTTTCTAATTCGTCTCATCAAAACGAATCAGAAAAGTAAAAAATTATGACTTCTACCCAAATATTTTGGAAAATAACCACTTTTCAGCAAAAAGAGGTGAAGTTGGCTTTTTTGGCTTACAATTAGATATTTTAAAAATATTTGGGTAGAAGTAATTAACGAAGACAAATTTTTTTTAAATAAGGACAAAATCTTAAAAAAATACTAAAAATTGAGTGGAACGGGCTCTAATTAGGAAGAAACTAGAGTAAAGATGTGTGCTTAGTTGTTTTCAACTACGTGTGCAGGATGATGAGGAGTTTCATGAGATTGTTAACATGCTCATTCGGGAGTTCTGCTTCCCCAACCCCTGGTTTCAATTCGACTCCAGCATTGGCAAATGCTTGCACTTACTCGACGTGTACAGGTCAAGTCTCCTTATCCTTACAATGAAACAACAAACCCGCAAGAGTACACCAAGAAATATCCGGATCCGCGCCCACGCACAAGGTAATTTGCAACCAGCAATGTAGTTGCAAACAAGGGCGGAACCACTATGAAGCTGTGGTGGGCTATAGCCCCATAGTTTAACAACTTATATGTCAAAGTTTAACCCAAATAATTTTAGCCCAATCTATTTTTTTTTACCCAATTCCTCACACCAACCCATTTTCTTTTGCTTTTATTAAATGCAGAGCACCAATTGGTGTGCTTTAGATTTTTACTGATTTAGTTGTTCAGAACAATGGTTGGTGTGCTTAAATTTAAAAATGTTGGTTCTTACAATATTACTCTTTTAGGTTTAAACTATACTAGTACAACAACAAAAATCTGGAGTGTTTTTAGAAATTTATTGATGTCCAAGAGTTTTTACGGGAGCATAATTGTTCATATTGTGAGTGTTAAAGACATGCACGACTGCATTAACTCTTAAGAAATAGATATCTGATATCCTTACTCCTCACTCGTTATAATATGGACATTCACAATATTTGAGGTTTGATGGTGCTACCAATATGCACGGTGCATGAAATATATTATAAGCCTTATTTCTTAAAGATTGTCCGTATGCATATTATATACACTGTTTTGCCCATTGGAAAATTTTTTGGGTTAGCCCAAGGCAGAATTAATTCTTGGTTCTGCCCTTGATTGCAAAAGCCCTGTCGTCTTTGGTATTGGGCGACAAAGAAAGATGCTAGTCACCAAAGGTAAATGCTTTTGTGACCAGTAGAAATGGCCGCGGTAGGTTAAGTTAAAACAACGACCACAACAAAACAGGTATAGAGGAGTCACTATTTCAGTACTATTATGAGAGTAGTCACTTTGTGTATATTGCCAAATGTTACGCCTATCTTCAATCCTTTCCCGCCTATACTCCAAATGATTGGGGGTTATTTACGTTGTTGTAAAAGGCCACGAACCTGATTGCGAAAAGAGTTTTCCTGTGGCGGGAAAGTTTGGCGCCAAATCCTAGGTGCGTGTCTAGTGTGGAGAACTTCATGGTTTTTTGGTTTTGCGACCAAGGTAGTTTTTGGTCACAGAATGTACATATCTAGAAACTAATTTTTCCTGGTTCCAATAAAATTAATCCCAAAATCCCAAATTTGTTGTAGTGATCCGGGCCGCCTATCTATTTCAGGAGGCAGCCCAGAGAGGCAACGAGGTCATACGGTGCGCGATGGAGCTTAGCGATGCCGGAATCCGATTCAAGAAAAGCAGGAGCGCAAGCCTGAATGACATCTACTTTACAGGTGGGGTGCTGAGTCTCCCGCCCATAGTGGTGGACGACACTACTGAGTCTACGTTTTTGAACCTCATTGCTTTTGAGCGGTTCCATGTTGATTTTGTGGGGACCGAGGTGACCTCCTATATCTTCTTCATGAGCAAAATCATCGAAAGCGCAGAGGACGTTAGCCTCTTGCGCGCCCGAGGGATCATCAAGAATGCCCTCGGCAGCGACAACGACGTAGCCATTCTCTTCAATTCCCTCTCCAAGGATGTAACACTTGATCAGAACACCAGCCGGAATAGATTGCATTCGGAGGTGAATAGGTACTGGAAGGAGCGGCGAGTGCGCGTGTATCTGATGAAGAGCTATTTTAGGAACCCTTGGGCGATGCTCTCGCTCATTGGTGCTGTTTTCCTTTTCTTCTTCACGCTAGCACAAACGGCATACACCATTCTATCGTATCACGATCCGGCCAAGAATTAGAATTCTCCATGATCCAGCTGTTGGTACTTAGCCAGAGGCTCCACCTCCATTTGTGCCTATATATTTAATCTGTTGTACACTTGTACATATAGCCCTTGTATGTTGTGGTGACTGGTGAGAATTACAGAGAGTTGAGAGATAATTCTTTTGTGTGAGGTTGTATACATATATGTGAGTTGAGTCAACAAAAACTAGGGGATTTTCATCAAGTTTATGTTTTCATTGAAATTCTAGGCATTCCATCATATTCACATACATCAACTAATTATAATACCATTTAGTAAAAAAAAATTGACTACTGTCATTAACTTGAAGCAAAAAAAAAAAAAAAAGAGAAGGGAAAATCTACAATACACACCCCTTAAAAGGGTGTACCATATGCACCTATTTTATTGTTCATTTATAATATTTTAGCATGTTTCGTAACTTTTATTCTAGAATTCATAACTTTTTAACAGTACGATTCGTAATATTTTTATTATAATTCATAACATTTCGATATATCTCGTAACCTTTATACGATTCGTAACTTTTTAGCAATACAATTCGTAACATTTTCTCTATAATTCATAACATTTTGGGGGTGCGTATGATACACACCTAAATAAGGGGTGTGTATTATAGCATTTCCCAAAAAAAAAAATAACGAAAACACAACCTAAGTCGTTGTACATGTGAGGTGGGATAACGTGGTCCAAGGCTAGACCACGGTAGGATTATTTGATAGGAATGAGAGGAGCGGTAGTGCACCCGCCGCACTATGGCCAATCTGACCATCCATCTCGGCATGGACGGCTTGGATTTAATTCGAACTCTTACAAATCCGAGCTGTCTATTGTTCAAATGAAAATTTAAGCCGTCCATTATCAAGATGAACGGCCGAATTGGCCACACTACACATGTAGTGCAGGGGTGCACTACAGCACCCCCGGATCCTATTTGATAATAGCAGGACTAGCTATATATTAGTCTAGAAGTGTAAATATACCATGCTTTCCGTTTAATCTATGGGACCTTTTTGACGAAATTATCCACACGGAAAATTAAGTTAATAGGATATTGATATTCTCCCTATCGAATTGCTAGCTTTTATCTATAAAAGAAAAAAAAAAACTATCAACAAAAAAAAAAAAAAAAAAAGGAATTCGACGAGCTGGGCGCTAGCATTTTCCAAGTGAAGCTTATTTTATGCATGGTCGAGCTTGGGCTAGCCAGATTCCGGAAGATATTAGGGCTAGGTTTTAGTTAGGCCCTCAAGTTTTATTCCCTTTCGAACTTTATTAATTAATTTTTCATTAAATTAAAGACTCAATTTTGGTATGCTTAGTATTTTGTGTTAATAGAGCATGAGGCTTGCCTTCTAGGTGGTGATTTGTGTCCTTTTCAGTATTTGTGATGAAATCCTCTTGTAAGTGTCGCCAAACTAGTCACGGACTCCACTGGACCGTAATTGCCTTCCTTGTTGGGAGTTTTACATGAGCTTCCTAGACATGCTAGATTCTTGGATGGACTGCAATAAGCACTCTATGATTTGCCAAAACTTTTGGTAAACCCATATCAAATCAATACTTGCACAAAACAATTCTCCACTGATTTGTGACCTCATCACAAAAGGTTATAGTGAGAGAGACATAGGAGCGAGATCAATGGCTTCAGATTTCTTCACAAATTGGATTTGTCACTCAGTTATTTTTTTCCCCCAATCAGCTTCTTCTCTTGCAAAGTCTGGAATAAATTCTCAATAGAAAGATATGTATCAATTGTACTCTTTCCATAAATTGTAGCTTTTAATGTTAACTGTGGTTAAACTTGATAGGGTATACAAGTTAGAAACAACCAATTCTATTATCAAACAAGTTTGTACCAGTGCACTTTTTTTTTTTGGATTATCAAACAACCAATTCTGGGTATATAGAATTTTCCTACAATATATAGTGTCTGGTACTAGTTTGCTAAAAGTACCAACTTAGAAAATAGAGTACTAAATTGCCATCACTTTTTAGATCATCTAACAACAATTTATACGGTGCACCGGAATAGCATGCAGACGTCGAGACTTTCGCAGAGTAATCCCGAACTCATCCTCCATATCCATATCCATATCCTCTGCACCGATCCCATCCTCAAGCTTCCACGCAAACGAATGAACAAGAGAAGCCAACATCAATTGATGGGTGGAGACGGAAGGTCTCCTTTATTATCGCTTGCAGATAAGGTAGCCTAGCGAGATCTTCTTCTTCAACAGGGCGGCCTTTGCTGATGATTTGATCCATCTCTTCTTGGGCGTTCGAAAGAATTGTAGGGTTGTGAAGTAGTTCTGCCATTGCCCATTCCAAAGTGTTTGAAGTTGTATCAGTTCTGTTGGGTTTTTGCCTATGAAAAATAGCCCAATAGTGTTCGGCCCAAAAAGATTTTTGTGGGCTAGTTATTTTAGTGGAAGTTTCTACACACTCATTTGGCACATGTTTGGCACGTGAGTAACTTGACTTCTCTTAGAAGCTAAAGAGGGTTTTTTGTTTCCTGGCAAGGAGCCGAAGAGTGGGTGTGAGAGAAAAGAAAAAGAAACAGAGAGGTGCACTGTGTGACTGTGTGTTGGTGATCTCGGTGGAGATAAAAAAGGGAGTGCATCAGTGTGTTCTCAGTGGAAAAGGGAAAGCTATTGGGCAGCCATTGGTCCTCTCAATTGAAGCAAATTGGTGGCAGCTTGTTGACGACATTTGGGGCTGTTTTGATTTCGGTTTCGGACTTTCATTTCCAGCCGGGTTGGAGAGTTTTTGGTAAGATCTTTCCACTTTGATTGTAGGTTGTAGGATAGGGTGTTTGTAAACCCTTGTAAACCTTTGGTGATAGTGGAAATTGCTTTCTCTCTCCCGTGGACATACCCAAATTTGAGAAACCACGTATATTGGTTGTTTTTATTATACCTTCTTTATTGCGTATTTAATTTTTCCGATTACGCTTCCGTTTGCTGGTGGAATTGATTAGGGAGATTAATCCCAACAACAGCCACAAATAGGTCCTGCATGTGCCAATATCATAGAATAGGTAATGTGAGAATTATTTCACAAGCGATGAAAAGTTAGGATTTAGCTTGGCTTTTACATTGTTTGAGAACTCGTTCAAACAAGTCAAGAAAAGTCTAGCCAGGCTCGAGCTATTTGGTTCATTCAACAGTCCAATTCAACAGCCCAAGTGACGGGAGAATATTCAAGAAGAGAATAATGGTATACTGAGTACGAATAACCAAGAACAAATGCTCGATATGCCGGCGATCAATCTCGTCACTGCTCTCTTCAATGCCGAGAAGAGTATCTAGCATATCCTCGGCCTCGTCCGAATCAAGTGTTTTCCTTGCAAGTAACAGTGTTTTGATCAGTTCATTAAACACACCAATAATTTTCCCAAAATACCCCGTCAAACGCCACCGCCTCCCTTGCGGATCGATCGTTTTAAGGGCCGGGAAATAATCGGCCAAGTTCGGTTTTCCCATCTCGTCCACCATATTCCACACAAACTCGTTAAACTCTTTGGCAGAACCGGAGCTAGGGTAGATAAGATCAACCGAGAAAATCGCATTTGATAGCAAGTTGAGAGTGGTGCTAAAGGCCGCCTTGCCGATATCGATGGCAACCCCGTTATCGCAGCTCTCGCGAACCAACGAAAGCAGCTGTCGTACTTTCAAACACCGGATGCTTTGCTTGGCGACGAGACTTTGGCTGGTGAATATATATATGGGACTTGCAAAACTTCCGGAGGGGCGAGACCGGAATCCTGGGCATTCCGAGCTCGTGGTGGCTGTGAGGGCGGATGGCATCCGGAATCGTGCGGCCAGAAAGGGAGACTTCGTGCTTGCGGAGGACTTCTTTCGCCGCAGCTGGAGACGAGATGACTATCGTGGTTACGGAGCCAAGTTTTAGAGTCATGACGGGGCCGTGGATCTCTACGAGTCTGGCTAGTGATTTGTGCGGTTTGTTATCGAGGTCGAGGAGGTTTCCGAGAACTGGAATAGGGTTTGGCCCCGGTGGAAGTCTGGCATGGCTTGTTTTGGTTCTTTGGAAAATTGATGAATAGAGGAGGAGAATGAGAATCAGAGTAAGCACAAGGCATAGTGTAGAACTTGAGAAATCCATGACTACCTATCCCTCCCTCTCATTTTTCTCTTATATAAAGATTTCACATGCAGCCTCACTCGGAAAAAAGGAGATAGTACCATTTTGAATTTGTCTTTTATCCGAGTCCATGGGCTTGTTCGGTTTGGGTTTTTTTAAGAAGGTTTTAAAGTGTAATGAGTAGAGAGAGATAGATAGAAAAAATTTATTTGAAACTGGCGCAGGATTTTCATGATTGACATTATCGTATCACCCTCCGCCGGCCAAGAATTAATAAATTCTCCATGATCCGGCCGGCCGCAGTCCCCCTCCAACCCCACAAAATAAGGCCAGTTGCCCGAGATATATGTGTTGCGGTACTTTTCCAAACATAAAAAGCCCTTTTGTTCTAGAACTAGCTAGCCTTTCAATAACACTAGAAGTCGTGGCACACACACGATCCATGCGTTCATGTGCAAATCGTGTTGATCGCAATTAAACAAGTCAACATGCAACTCGATCATACGTGCTTAAACGTATGCATATCCTGAGTTGATGTATTTAAGAATCGTGATTGTAATCTACATGGGAATGTCACGTATGTGCATTTGAGGATTTTTTAATTTTTTACAGAAGTATTTTTTTTTTCCCTAATGACAACGTAACAGAAAGGGAGGACAAAAAAAAAAGATAGACAAAAACTATGAGATGCAATGGCTGGGATTAAAGCTATCAGATCCAATGGTTTAGGAACAATGGGAGCATGATGCTCCCAAACCACTTGGGAGCATCATAGTCGGAGCCCAGAGGAAGGCACAGGCAGAATTCTTTTTTTTTTTTTTTGGCAATAGCAAAAGATTTTATTAATTTTTATAAACGATTACAAAGATTAAACAGAACAAGGGCACACCGGCAAAAGACACCCAAGACCACCGAAGAACAACGGCAAAGAAGGTAAGACACAAACCGAATACCATAAATCCAAAGAAAATTGACCTGAAAACAAACAAACACCAATCGAGTCTCAAGACCAAAACAAAAACAGACCCAACAGCATCAACACCACCAAAATCTAAAAACCACTTGCAAGCCACCAAAAGGCCAAACAAACAAAACACTGAAACCAAACACACCCGCCAGGACCCACAAGGGAAAAAAAACTCCAAAGAAAGGGAAACGATAACCCCCAAACCACTGAAAGAGACAGAAAAGCCAAACAACAAAAGCACAGAAACCTAAACACCAAAACGCAGTCACCCACAAGAAAAGCTAGAACTCTAAAGAAAGGGAAGCATCTTCCCCCATATCAGAAATTTATCCCTCTTCTAACTCTGCAAATTTCTTCAACTCTTCTTCCCTATCAGTGATTTCCACCTCTTCCATTTCAACCAATCTCTTCAAATTAAAATTTCTACCCCCTTTGCAAATAATTCTCAATCTCGCACTGATAAGCTCACAATTGTGATTATTTCCGAGTTTATCTCGCTCATTTTTGGCACGCTCGCACGCATAACTCTATGTTTTTGAATGATATTGCGCAAAAGGTGCGTTTTTGGTGTTTACAGGATATTGTTGATAATAAGGCGGATTGTACGCCATGGTTTTGTTCCATCATGAATCTGGGACCCGAGGGATCTAAGTGGAGCAATACCGGAGTCCGGGCGAATAGTGTCAAAGCCCCAAAGAGTTTGGAGAAACCCAAAAGAAGCTGGTAAAATATTGCCTGAAGAGAAAGTTCTACCGGTAGGAGATCAATGCCTACCGGTATAAACCCAGTTCTACCGGTAGGAGATCCATCTCTACCGGTTCAATTTCTGTCCAGAGAGTCCACAAAATGTGCCATCCAAGTTCTACCGGTAGGAGATCAATGCCTACCGGTAGGAAACCAGATTTCTCAGTGCATCCCTTTTGCCCGAAACCGTTCTACCGGTAGGTAGTCAGGTCCTACCGGTAGAAAATTCCCCAGTTCTGCAGATTTCTATTTTCTTTTTCTTTTGTTACTTTAAAGAGGTACTATAAATACCCCATTTGCACATTTTTAGGATTATGTTGTATCATTTTAACTCAGCTCTATCTCTCTCTACCGCTCTCTCCTCACCAACTCTCATTCTCTCTCATTAATGGAGCATTGATTGAGAAGTTGGGGGGTTTGGTTCTTCATTAATGTTGTAAGTGACTTTAAGATCTTCATCAATCTAGTTTTTATTTCCATTTTCAGAATGATTTCATTTCTCACCTTTCCTACCCTAACTTATTTCATACCTCTTTCCATTATGGGTGAGTAGTGTAGCAAGGTTAGATTATGGGATGATTAACATCCCGTAACCAAGGGTGTGGCTCGTTCTCCTCTCAGTAAATCTTGTTTTCTTTTCTAGTTTAAGCATGTGCTAGGGTCAATTTTATGTATCAAAACTTTGAGGTGTTAATCTCTTTGATCAAATATAGGCAAGGGTTAAGCTTCTGGCCACATTTGATACTTGGAGCTATGTCCCTCCTTGTATTTGTCTAAATGTACCCAAAGAACCCTAGCCATGTTTAACACTTTTGTTAAAAAGAGAAGAATCGAGCTTACCTTTGCTTTATGGGTGTTGATTACCCCTAAACCTAATCTTTAGTTTAATCTCTAGTTAAAAAGCCGTAGTTAGGATAAGTAGCCAGTTAACTAAAAATCTCAGCTGGCCGTCTCAACGCCAAAGCTTGGTTGGCGGTCCTAACGCCGAAATCTCTATCTAAGCAAACTTCCGAATGAGTTATGGATGAGCTCCCTGTGGATTCGATCCCGGACTTCCAGGTATTATTATGCTTTCAACCGACCTAGCCCTACGCTTGGGACATTCTTATTGCAGCGCACATTAAGGTCGCAAGCACGCACCAACATCGATCATCTTGCTAGCATTCTTGAATAATAAAGAATTTCCATTCTGAATATCGATGGAAGACTTTGAAGAGGACGATACCACCTTAGCTTTGTTAGAAATTTTTGCGGCCTTAATCCCAAACTCAGAAATATGTTTCTTCTACCTTATCTGCCTTTTCGATTGATTTACTCTCCTTTCCCATTTCAAAATAGCTTCATGCGAGGCCCTCACCCCAAGATTACTAATCTTGTCTCTATTCTCCTTACCAAAAGGACTTGAAATCTGAATACCAGATTTCGGCAAATGAAGAGAAGGGCTTGTAATTAAAAGGCTCTCTCCTGGGAAAGGAGTTGCCTTTAGCTCAACCTCCTCGTTGCGAGGATCCACATCAATGTGATGAAAATCATCAGCTAATGAATCATCATCATCATCCTTATAAATCTCAAGATTCTTGGATTTGTGTGTGTGCATTTGTGTGCATAAATTGTGCAGAATAAACATCTTGTTGTAGGCTGATGAGGAAGGCACAGACAGAATCCTCAGAATCCTTTCAAATCCCTTGCTTGAATGTTTAGCGAGAGAGAAAGAATCAAAGAAACCACACGCAAAAAGGGGGGGAAAAAAAAAGATGCTGAAGTACGTGTCTCGTACTGTTTTAATAGCTTGAACTATTTATAGTCTGGATTGGAGTACTGAAATGGTTAAGGAGGAAATGGGAGAAAGGCTCAATAATTGGGCGATAAAAGTAGAAGATGAATTGAAGCTAATGCCAACAACCGAAACTGCAGAAATGCAGCAATGGGGCAAGCAATCCATACACAAAGTCCCGGAATGCGTCACGGATTTGAACAAGAAAGTCTACAAGCTTCAGTTCGCCTTGTTCAGGCCTTACCATCACACATGGAGCCCCACTTGGAGCCGATGGAGAAGCACAAGCACCGCGCTCTCTTCCATTTTCTCAAGAGGTTGAAAAAGCCCCTTGCGTCCTACACACATGCATGAGCCTCACATGTCTTGCAAAAACAACAAAAGTAATTCAACGAGTGGCTCGCGTCGTCCAAGTAAAGCTTATTTTATGCACGCTTGAGCTTGGGCTTGGCCGGATCACAAAACACACATGCATGAGCCTCGCATGTCTTGCAAGTGTGGGAATGGAACCAGTCTCCTGTCCAAATTTTTTTTTTTTGGTCCAATCCAATCCAATATTGAACCTTTGCGGGCTTTTCTAAGGTTAACAAAAATGATTGGAATTGTTCATTTTGTAGAACATGTCAAGTATAACACATTAGTTTGATCGAATATCGATAGGTACCATGATAAAACATATTTGTACGAGAAAAACGTCGACTATAAACTCATACAACCTACCTACACAGTGTATGTGAACCCCACAAAATATATGAGAAACCCGACTATGTGCACAAAAAATTTGCGTGCACAGACTTTTTCCGATATATGATGAGCGTGTGTGCGTTAATTGTGCTTGCTACTGGCAAATCTCGTTTTAATAAATTATTGGGATTAAACATCTGGTGGTACGATTCAGAGGAAGGCACAGGCAGAACTGAATTCTTTACTTGAATGTCAAGGGAGAGAGAAAGAAACGAATAAAAAATCTTTAATCCTCCTACTATTGGTCTGCGCAAGAAACGAATAGGAAAATAAATCCTCTTTTTTTTTTTTTAATTTTATAAACAAGCCTTTTTGTTGGTTTAGAATATAGGAGTAGTATGCTTGTATTTTGGGTTCATTAATTTGTAATTCAGGTTTGTCCAACATCCAACTTAAACAGATGCAAAATTACCTCAAAAGCTCAAGTTTCTAATTGCACTCTTTACTTTATGCTAAAGCATCTTTTTTTTTCCATAGTTGGTTTTTTATAGGGCTCCATAAAATATTATTTTAAAATTTATGAATATTTTTATGTATTTTTTGTGTGAGGTTGAGTCAACAAAAACTAGGGGAGTTTTATAAAGTTTATGTTTTCATTGAGATTCTAGGCATTCCATCATACTCACATAGAACAACTAATTTAGTAGAAATAATTTGACTACTGCTATTAGCTTGAAGCAAAAAAAATACAACGAAAGAGGTTGTATAAGGTGGTCCAGGGCTAGACCACGGTAGCATTAAATTGTGGCAGCTCTTCAAGGATGTAGTAGTCTTAAAGATCCTGGGCCCATCGGCTTTAACTTTTCATTTGTTAAGAAAGGTTGGGATTTTATGAAAGAATCGGTCATCCAATTCTTCACAAAATTTCATGCCAACGGAAAGCTCACTAAAGGTATCATTTCCACCTTTGTTGCTTTGATTCCTAAGGTAGCTTGTCCGTCATCTTTCAAATAGTATAGACCCATTAGTATGGTGGGTTGGGTCTATAAGGTTCTTTCTAAAGTATTGTTGAAGAGACTCAAAGATCATACGCGATCAACAATTGGGGAGTCCCAAGCTGCTTTTGTTAGTGGAAAACAAATTTTAGATGGCGTTCTTATACCCAATGAGGCTATTCACAACTGGAAGAACAGAGTGAACGAGGGACTTATTCTAAAGCTTGGTTTTGAAAGAGCATACGATTGTGTTAATTGGTGTTTTTTGAACAATATTTTGTCAAGGATGGGTTTTGGGGACAGGTGGAGAGGGTGGATATGGAATGTTGTTCCTCGGTTTCTATGTCAATACTGATCAATGGGTCAGCTTCTAAGGAATTTTGCATACAAAAGGGTCTGAGACAAGGTGACCCCTTATCACCTTTCCTCTTTAATATTATCGCCGAAGCCCTCAACATTATGCTAGAAAGAGCAAAGGAAAGGAACATTATCAAAGAAACTAAACTGGGAAGTAATGGGGTTGTACCGTTGACGAAATCTCCACCAAACCTGTAATACGCTTCGAGTCACGACTATGTCGCTTTCCTAAAGACAGTATTTGCCCCCACCAGTTGGTATGCAAAGGGTTACAGCAAATCTGCCTTCAAGATAAATCGAAGCCCGAACTCGAAGTTCTTTCCGTTTTCGTTTGCACTAACGAAACGGACAGAATACCTGCCTGAACGAATATAAGAACCGAGAATCACTGTGTTCTATTTTCTGCAGCAAAACAGAACGCAGAATGAATACTAGAAGATATAGAGAGAGATGTGGGAGAAATTCGGATTTTTTGTGTACTGGATTCTGACAAGTAGTGGTCTAACTATAGGCCACTACGCACCCATTA
>BPLS01028766.1:0-16624 GCA_019656275.1 Rhododendron kiyosumense | reverse complement strand
CAACCCGAATCGCTGGAATTAAGCTAGAAAATTTTCGGGCCATCCCTACAACGAAAGACAACGCATTTGGACTGTCTCCAGACTTGTTGGAATCTGCAATTTTGTCAGATTTGGCAGTTGGGCTAATACCACTTTTTTTATGTGCAACTGTCGGGACTACTACTTCAACTGCTGTCGATCCGGTAGGCCCTCTTTCTAATGTGGCGAAACGTTACGGAGTGTGGGTCCACATCGATGCTGCACAAGCAGGAAGCGCATGCATTTGTCCTGAGTTTCGGCACTTTATTGACGGGGTTGAAGGTGCAAACTCATTTAGCCTTAATGCACATAAGTGGTTCTTTACAAATCTAGATTGTTGCTGCCTATGGGTTAAAGACCCAAATGCCCTTATTAAAGCCCTCTCGACAAACCCCGAGTACCTAAGAAATAAGGCTACTGAATCGAACCAAGTAGTGGATTACAAAGATTGGCAAATACAATTGAGCCGGAGGTTCAGAGCGATGAAGCTCTGGCTAGTGCTTCGGAGTTATGGAGTGGCGAACCTCCAAAATTTGATCCGAAGCCATGTCGATATGGCAAAGCATTTTGAAGGGCTTGTGGGAATGGACAAGAGGTTCGAGGTGGTTGTTGCTAGGAACTTTGCTATGGTGTGTTTTAGGGTTTCTCCCTCGGCGGTTGGTAATTGTTTGAAGTCATGTGACGAGAAGATTGTCAATGAATTCAACTGCGATTTGTTGGTGTCCATCAATGCGACGGGCCGAGTCTACATGACTCATGGTGTGCTTGGAGGGGTGTACGTGATTCGATTTGCTGTTGGTACGACTCTTACGAGCTATCGACATGTTGATATGGCATGGGACGTGATCCAAGAGTGCGCACATGCCATGTTAACTAAATCCTAGTCAGGGTTCATTTTTGGCCCAATAGTTTATACTCTCTTTGTTCCCTTTTAAGAATCCAGTATTTTATTTTAGGTTATTCCTTAATAAGTATCCATTTTATAAAGTTATGGATATAAGGATCTAGACGTCTCATTATTTAGAAGTATTTTGGTGTATTTTTCTTTTTATTTACCTTGTCTTTGTTATCTTTGTAGGGTTGGGTTGAATTTTCTAGTTCTCCCTTGCCTTTTACTCGATGTACCATCTTCGAGTTTAATAAAATTTTCTTTTGCCGATAAAAAAAAAAGTTAGTATATTTTTCATTTTACCCCTAAAAGTAGATTCTATTTTGAAAAGTTAGTAAGTAAACTGTAATAATGATGTCTCTATAGAGGTTAAATACTCGATAAGTAAAACAGCCCAATCGGATCATTCGAAGTACTCGATCCAAACTTTTGTTTTTTTAGGAAGTAAATTCATTTATATCAAACATGCACAGAAGCTACAATATCAAGGTATATATTGTGGAGGATTTTAAAGGTTTCCTTGATGGAGTTAGAAATGTGAAATTGTAATATGTGTTTGAAGTGTGTCGGGTGATCCGTCCAACTCTCGGTTGGATGCTTATTTTTTAGTGTTTCTCTCTTTTTTCTTCTTTGTCTGATCTCATAAGCATCATGTGCTTTCGATGTTCCCCCTCGATGTAACATTTCGAGATTTATAAAAGTTTCTTTAGCTGAGCAAAAAAAAAACTACAAACCACGCCAAGGGGCATACCCCAGGTAACATTAGAACAACGAAGCACAGCACATTCATTTAATTTTATTTTTTTTAAGACTTATGTAGCACTTTGGCATATCCAATTTGACATCAAAGTCTCCTCTTCAATCCTTATGCCAAGTTCTATTTATTTGACATCAAGCTATTCCTCTCCAACCCTTATGTCAAATTATATTATTATTGCAATATGGTTATTATTCTAAGACTTGATAAAAGTTTCATGGCTCTAAAAGAAGGGTTCGTGGAATCGTGGCATTATCACAGTCCTTCTCTACTTTTTGATTCGTCATGAATCAATAATCATTAAAATTTGGAAAAATTAGCCATAAGAACGATAAAATGGTTTTCCTTTAGAGGAATGACGCCATCGAAATAATTTTTAGTGGAAGCCCTTCAACTTTTTTAGTTTTTTAGCCATAAAGCCAAAACATATTTAAGTACTTTCATAATGTTTTAGGGTGCACTATGCTATTATATGATTTTAGTGATTCAGACACTTTCATATAGTACCCTAGGGTTTTATACACTTTCATATATATGGTACCTTAGGATTTTAGGCATTTTGATAGGGTATATTAGGGTTTTAGTCACTTTTATAGGGTACCCTAGGGTTTTAGGCACTTTCATAGGCATATTTGATTGCAAAATATGTTTGTCCTTGAATTCAAAAAATATAAATATGAGGAATTTTTGCTAAATCCTCTTACAAATTAAATGTAAAATTAACAAACGCAAAAAAAAAATTAAATTAAAAAAAAAAAACCTTTATCAGAATGGGGCGGCAGAGTGTGTGGTGATGTCCGTGAGGAATCATCTTTCAATTTTTTAAAACTCGTTTAAACAGAATTTGTTTGGGTCCAGGTCAGGCAATTCTTGCGGAACAATACAGCTCATGATAGGAATGGTTGACCAACAAGAATAGGAGATCCCGATTGATCCCACAATTTTTTCATTCACTACTACCTTCTTTACCTGTTAATGTTTTGAAAATCGGATCGGTGAACAAACTGGAAAAAAGATAAATTCTTCAATTTTACCGGTTTTGTGATTTGTCTGGACTGGTGCATAGACCGGTCAATGGTCTAACCGGTCCAACCGGCCGGCCAATCTGGTCCGTTTTTAAAACATTGCTACCTACATTCAAGATTCAACTATCTATCTTCTCATTTGGCACTGCCGTTAAATTGGATTGTTCAAAAAAAAAAAAGGCGTTTGGATTACCTACTGTTCGACGTGACAAATTGACGAGTCATTTCAATCAAAACACCACCATACCACTTGGTTTAGCCTCCAATCATCACACTATTTAATTGAAATCCAAGAATCACAAAATCGAGATATGAAGACGTCGTAAACTGAAAAGAAAAGCAAGAAGAGTCTAAGGTTGCCCGCATTTAAAGAGAGTAAATATTATCCTCCATTTGAATGGTAAAAAATGTAAGAGTCTTATCACACACTAACTCATTATTACAAAAAGTGTATCAATTCCGTACTCTATACATGGTTCATTAGGAGGCCAGGTCACCCCACCCTTACATTTCTTGCATATGCACACATGCTGATCATCTTACCCAAGATATTGCCCCCAAGTCCCAAGTCATTTTGTGGGTCTCGGGTGGGCAGAAGACTGTTCTTAGGATTCGATACCATCATCCTTGTCTTTTTTTAATTTTTGTATCATTTTCAAGGATTTATAAAAGAAAAAATCCGTTCAAAAAAAAAGTCAACCCTCCAAGTCATTAGTTCATTACTTCATTAAGAGGAAAGCCTTTATTTGTTTTTCTCTTTCTAGTTCTTTATTTACTCATTTACTTTAGACACCAATATTTTTCAGAAGTTCCTTCTTCGGCCATTTGTACGCAAATATGAAGAGCCTCCTCAAGAGTGAAGCCCTCACAAAGGTTAGTTTATAATTATCCGTTTATCCAAATTGGATAAGGGTTGTATTTGCTAATGGATTTCTGATATTGATTTAACTAGCTTGGGAAAGACATGCTAAGGAAATCATAAATAAAATTTCGCTTCTCTGTTTATTTTCTTCTTTCATTGTTTCTCTTAAATTTGCCACGAAATCATGAGCAACATTTGGAGTGAGGATGCATATATGCCAGTTGCATATGACATGAGATCTGTCTCTTCTTGGCTTATATCTAGATATTGATTCCGTCACGCAACAATTTTTGGCTTGTAATATTGTCAACGGATAGCTGTATTTCGATACAAAAATTGGTGAGTGGGCTCTGGAGGCCTATTTATGGTCGCTTCTCAAATCCACTTTAAAAATCAAGCAGGTTCACTTTTTAGACCTCATCAATAACCTCAATTATGCAAAAAAAAATTAATCATATAAGATGATTATTGGATCCAACATGTTGGTTTTGCAACTATTTAGGAGACTCAAGAAAGAGAGAGAGAGTGTGTGTCTAAGAGAGAGACTTGCAGCTGTTTAGTAGGAGAGAGAGAGAGAGAGAGAGAGTTTGTGACTCTGTGTGTGGGGGATCCGGGGGCTGCTGTGATGGTGATTAGCTGCGCCCCAAAACGGAGTCATTTTGGGGCTTTGCATTTTTGGACTCCACCCTTCACTGAGTCGACTCATTTTTGACCCAGCTCCCACACACAATCCCCTCTCTCTCCCCCACCGTATTGTCCTTTCCCCAAATTCTACTAAGCGCTTTTTTTCTTACGGTCATTTGGAAGTGGATATTGCACCATTTTTTCCTCCAAATAAGAGTGGGAAATCATGTATGGATTTCCCATGCGCAACTATAGTTTTCTTTTATCTAGTTCTTAATTTAATGATAATGTACAAACACTTAGTGATATGTGTTACATTGTTATGCCTTAGAGCATCTTTATGTGGCTCTTCAAACATCCCTCTAGGTTAAAATAAAGAGCAAAATGAAGAAAACAGCCTCACATCAGGCTCGGTTCTCTCCTCTTTACTTTGCAAAACTTTAAAGTTTGCTACAGTTTCTCGTCTTTTTTGAAGGGTGATTGTTCACTCGTTTGAGATTTTTTTATATAGTTTTTTTCTTAGAAAGTATGAATATTTAATGTTCACTGGGTACAAAATACAAGGGCTCTTTCCTTAAAAGTGGTTTTTTTATTGTTCATTCATACAAAAGTATGAATATTTAATTGAGTAGAGAGTGAGAGTAAAAAGCTTGATTTCGTGTAATTGTGAAAAAAAGTGATAAGTTAAAATAGAGAAGTGGGTTTTGAGAATTAATTTGGTTCAATAAGGCTGATAAGGATGCTCTTTGGTTCCACCAACTTACATCTTTATTAGTTCTCTGACTTTTTCATGTTCTTTTTTTTGGTGTTTTTTTAATGTTACGTAAAATGCTTTATCATGTTTTTTTTTTTTTAATTTTTTTTGCCATTGTGCTAGCTAATGTTCTAGTACAAATATATTTGTATGGATTTCGGACTTAATGCTGTGATGTGTGTAAATATGTATTCATGTAATTATGTTTTATGTCTTGCAAAATTTTATAAATTCTTCAGCTTATTTATTTCTTTTTTGATGTGTAATTGGGTATTGGGAAATACCTGTATTACCTGCATTCCAATTAAGTATGAGCATCATTATAGAGATAAACATTCGAGTTTGGGGATCGGGTAAGGAGTGAGCATCGATCCCGATCCATACCCAACTGGTTGCCATCCCCACGGCTCTGGGTCACTGTTAGGTACTCGTTATAGCCCATCAAAATTTGTGTCCAGATTGGCTGATCGATTTGATCAAATCGTGCAGCCCAACGAGAATCTACCAGGTGCAGTTGGCCAGTTAAATATGGATTCCCAAGCACCTAGCTGCCCAAGCAAAATGCCGTTCCAAGCAGCTGATCCAATACTTTCGGTAACCAAAGAAAATATAAAATAAAATAAATGGGAAAGAGTTCATTCATAACTGAGATGCAACAAAAAGGGAAAAAAATACTTCATAAACCCAACCCAGCGATTGGGGAAATTATCCGGTGGTCCAGACCGTATATATTAACCCCTGGGGAAAGTATTTCATTGTGACAACAAGTGGCGACGTACTGTCACGACTCACGGTTCCACTCGCGCACACATGGCCGAACATGAATGAAAACCAATGATGACACCACGTCAACATGCACGCCACATGGTAGCACAGTTACTTGAAACGGTTTATCAAGCCCTTGATGGTTATGATGCGTTAAAGCATCACGTGCGAGTGCTCCAAACACCACCACTCAATAACTGGGGTGAGTTCGACAATATATATGCAAACAAAAATAAGCCTCTTTAGCATGTTTAGCCCCTTTAGCGCCCGTAAGGAAACTCACCCTAAGGGTAGTTATACGAGTGATCGAACTTCGAAGCAACAATCATACAATTTCATCTTCCAATAAAATGTAAACATATTAGTATATTAATTATACATCTATTTAACTTTGGCATTTCCTAATTGTGTAACATATGCATGTCTACATATGTAATTGCAGTACATTTTGGAAACTAATGCCTACCCCAGAGAGCACCCCCAACTCAAGGAACTCAGAGAGGCAACCGTTAATAAGTACGAGGATTGGTAAGTTTTTCTCTCAATTGACACAGTTTGTTTAGCATTTCCATGGTTTTTTCATTCCTCTTATGATTCTCGAATGGTTTTATTATAAGTGGTTTTGGGGTCGAATGTTACGTCATTGGCATTAACAAATGGTCCGGAGTATGGAAACCAGTTTTTTTTTTTAAAGCAAATGTGAAAAGTTGTATTCACTTGTGAGGCAAAAGTCTACACAACAGAGAGGAACCCTATGGAGACAAATGGGCTTTCACAGACCGAACAAACCATACTGTATGTTCAGTCCTATTTCAAACTAACCTAGTGAGATCAAGTTTGCAGAACATAAAATTGAATACCAAGCACATGACCGGCCAACAAACCACCGGGATAAATCCGGACATAAACCGGACTAAATCCGGACAGAAACCATGGAACCAGGTTTGAGTCGATCATTTTGGTGGATTTCATGTTCCAAAAACTTGCTTTTAAATCAAATTTTGAAAATTTGTGGTTTGGGTAGGTTTTGCAAGCACTATTGGAAAATCCCTGTTGGAAATAGAACCCTGCTCGGATACTGATTGTTGGGATTTTCGCAGACTAAACTACATGCTCAATCTCACCAACACACACAAAAATAGGATCTTGGATGCTATTTGAATTACAGAATAAATGCGCCAGAGAAATCAAAAGCAAGACACAAGATATATACGAGATTTAATAACTTGCCTACTCCTCGATCGGGAGCCACACCAATTCAATATTGATTGATGGAAAACCACCCCCAAGTTCTCTGTTGAGTCTTGACCCCTCTCAAGAGTTACAGTAGCTTTTCGCTCAAAAGAATGAGTCTCGTACCCTAAAAGACGATTTAGGAGTGTATTTATAGAGTCTGTTCACGTTATGTATTTTTTATTTTTTCCACGAACTGGCGGCCCGGCCCTACGCGTTAGTCCCCAAGGCCTTGGGCCGAAAACCGGTCCAGCACTTGGGCAAAACCGGTCCAGCTCTTGCCTTAATCAGGCTTCACGGAAATTAAAACACCAACTTAAAAGACAATTTTTCCTGTAATTGCCACTTGTGATTGATTTAGAATCTCGAGTAGAAGTTATCATCTAAAGACTTCCTTGTAGGAGGTCTAAACTAAAATTCCAAAATCTAGAACATAAAATGTATTTTCACTATCAAAATATACTACGGAAATACATGAAAGTAACTCAGTCCATGTAGATATATAAGATTGATCCAAGCGTAATAGAAGAGATAATAGATCCAACCCATAATGTGAGGCTCCGATGAATCTGGTTCACTTCCTCCTGGACCGTGATTCGAATGAGAGTGGCTCTTGGCTACCACCTAGCCTGCACAAGGAAGCACGACTAAAAGACCACACCGGAGGATCTCCGGAATGGTCTTCTGGCGCAAGGATGAGTACAGTTGCTCAGACCAAAAACTAGGGTTTTAGTACATAAGAGAATGTACCTCTCTAGGGTTGTCATAATGAGATATTTATAGGGCACTTCTTAGCTTGGCCTCCAAGACTGTACATGTGTCTGTCACGCATCGGTTGACGTCACCTTGTCATCACATTAGGGTTTTGTCCAAGCTTGTAACCGTTCATAGGACGTCACGGTCGTCGTCACGGCGACGGTGGTTGTTCCACGTGGGTGAGCTGGCAACATGCATGGTCCCTACGTTCGTTCAAGGCCGAACGTGGGGTCTAACCATCAAAGTGTCAGCATGCCCGACAAATGATTCCTTCTAACTTCAGGGGAGACCTCGCCGAACGTCTAGTCATGCCGAGCCGAACCATCGACGAGGTTCAGTCCCCTGCGGATCGTTCACGGGAGGTTCGTTATTCACTTGGCATGGACACAAGCCGTTATTTCGGCCTGCTACACATAATACAAGAGCAAGCTCGATCTGAGAAGAAGAAAGGTTTCTCTCTCTTTCCCCTCTATACAATATGTTCAGTGTACGTTGCTCATTGATAGGAAAAAATTGAACACATTCCTTAATAGGCAGAGAGAGGACCCACTCCTCTTAAGTTCTTCATCTCCTAATCTACCATCATCAATAGGCAGGTAAACATTGCATCGCGCATTGCATCATACTAATAATCCAAATTGATCATAAGGGTGTGGGCATGCATGCATCAGTTGGGAAACATATGGGACACAAACATATAGGAGGAGTGCAATGATCGTGCCTGTGGATGAAGGACAACTTATTTCGATGCTTCTAAAGATCATGAATGCCAAGAAGACATTGGAGATTGGTGTTTTTACTGGTTATTCTCTCCTCGCTACGGCTCTTGCTCTTCCGGATGATGGCAAGGCAAGTCTTCCAATTGATCATAAACCCATTGTCTATTTTCGCTACATAATTAGCCCATCCGTACGTCAATATTGAGATTTATTTATTCAGGTAATAGCGATTGATCAAGACAAAGAAGCTTATGAGGTAGGATTGCCATTTGTTAGGAAGGCTGGTGTGGAGCATAAGATCAACTACGTCCATTCTGATGGCATGATCGCGTTGAACAACCTCCTAAAAATGTAAGTCCGTAAACTCTTCCCCCGTATGCGTATCTGTATTTCTAAAATACATCGCGGTCATATAGATCAATCATGTAGACTATGATCTTGTAGCTGATTGTGGAGTGGTTTTCGTTCTTTTCTGCTAAACCTATCTTTCTGAATGTGGCACATATGCTAACACACTACTAGACTTACTACACTCTAGCACACAAACTAATACAAATATTGTGGCACAAAAAAATACATTTTTGTTTACTAAGCCATAATGCACACAATTAAAACACTTGTTACTAAACCCATTGTGGATGCTCTTATCATCTTGCTTGTCGGGTGGCCATATGGACGGCAAGGATTAGTTTTAGCCAAATGGACGAACATAAGATCTGACCTTGGCCTGTGGCAGGTGCATCAATAATCGGTTAGGTCCGGTGCAAACGGTTTGTTTGTCCACTAAAACTGAAACCGAATCAATATTTAATTTTTAAAAAATTTCAAAACCGAACCGATCGATGTGATAATAAAACTGACCGAATTTCACAAAAATGGTTCAGTTTGGTTGATCGATTTGGTTTCCGGTTCAAACTTTCATCCATACCCCTCTATTGCGCGAGCCCATTCCAAAAATTTCGTGATGTATACAGAGCAACCTAGATGCACAATTACCAGCTGCCACGAGAAAATTGCTCAAAACATTCGGGTGGATTTTGTCGTATTATTCTGGGATATAAATGAATAGGAAGTTGATTGTAGTGTTGGTTTAGGAGGTTTGGCTTGGATTTTTTTTTTTTTTTTGTGGTAGGGTTTTGCTTTTGGTTAGTGTCTTGCCTTTTTGGTTTTTTGCTCTGGGTCTCGGGTGGCGCTAGTCGTTGTGTCTTTGGTCCGTTTTAATCTTTATATCTCTTTTTGGAAAGATTAATAAATTCCTTTTGTTGGAAAAAAAAAAAAAGAAGGAAGGTGATTGACCTCAAGCTATCTACTAATGTAGGAGAGACAAGAAGGGGAATTTGACTTTGCATTTGTGGATGCTGACAAGGAAAACTACGTCAATTACCATGAGCTCCTGTTGAAGTTGGTTAAGGTTGGAGGTATCATAGCATATGATAACACTTTGTGGGATGGCAATGTTGCCCCTTCTGAGCATGAAGAAGTGGAGGACACGCCAAGGGATGCGTTGAGAAAGTTGAATAGTTTCCTAGCTTCGGATTCTCGTATCGACTTATCGCTCATATCCATTGCCGATGGTCTCACCCTTTGCAGGCGCCTCCGTTAGCAGAAAGTTCGTTATAAACTTCACAACGGGATAAGTTCCAGTTTAGAAATGTTCTATCTATGTGAGTTTTACATAAGGGATGGTATTTTCTTTCTTTTTGGTCATTCGTGAAACCTAATCTATTCTATCCTAGGGAACTTGGAAAGAAAAATGAGTGCTTATAGGAATCGAGCACTGTTCATGTGCATGAGAGTATAAGGAAGACACAAACTGTACTCTACTCCACTTGCGCATTTCTCAGACCTTTACCCCTTCTATTTTGCACAGCCCGGTCAAGCTCCTGAGACAAAGGCAAAACATTCCTAACAACGCCACACTTCAGAGGCAAAAGAACATTCAAAAAAGAGATGGGCATGGGACTCTAAACTCATTCCCACAAACCACACACTGAGGAGTAACAGACAAGCCCCAGCTCCGCAATCTATCTGTAATTGCTAGTCTACCCCAAACGGCAAGCCATGCAATAAAACTCCATCTAGAAACCCCTTGATTATACCAGATAATGCCATGCCGAGGTTGAAAAAGTTTTCTACCGGAAACAACTTGACATTTCTCAATAATTTATTCATTACCAAAAACACCTAATAACTTGATTGCTACAAATTTTTTCTCACAATTTATTCACTACCAAAAAAACCCCATAAATCTATATATAACAAAATACATTCAACTAGTATCCCCCCGCAAACTCCTTTGCTTAATTTTAGATGATTCCAGCATAGCATCAGCTGCGGCTGCTTTAGGCCTCCAAAAAATTCTGAATTGTAAGGGTCCCTCATATTTTTTTATTTCTTATTATAGTCCAACAAAAGAGGTCACATTTTTAATTTTTGCTTTAAACCCCCGTAAAGTTAGGGCCAACTCTGTTGACTCGAGTACATAAATAGTAATTAAGTAAAGGCTGTCACAATCGAAATACTTATATTCTTTCTAGGATAGTTTAGTGGTACTAGTTCGATAAATTATTGTGAGCAAATAAATTTAGAACGTAACTAACTCAACCGCTACACCTACAGCGCTGCCTCCCACTGATTACACCACCTTAACAGTTCACTAGTTAGTTACTGTGATGCTGTTATGAGGTGTTTTCACTAAGCGTTAAGTTATGAATTACATCGTGTAGTTCATAAACGTCGAGTTATTTCTACTAAAATTTAAATTGTAGAAGATGTGTTGGATTAGCAGACCCACCGCCCTCTTTGGTGGTGTCATCCACCCTCTTTGGTGGTGTCCTCGAAGCTGTCCATAAGAGTGTTCAAAATTAAATGAGAGAGTAAAGACGGGGACCGAATTGGGGACATTGATAGCAGAGGAAAGAGGAGTGAGTTTTTAGAAATAGAGAAACTAAGAGCATCTCCAACTCTTGACTTTAAATTTGAGATGTTAAATTTTTTTTTGAAAGCTTATGTAGCATTTTCACATATCCAATTTGACATCAAAGTCTCCTCTCCAACCCTTATGTCAAGTTCTATTTATTTGACATCAAGCTATTTCTCTCCAACCCTTATGGCAAATTTTATTATCTTTACATTTTGAATTTTTAAATTTTGGCATGCCACTACGATGCTGTCAAAATTGACATGCTTGAAGCTACCTTCAATTCCACATGGATTTGGCATATGGAAAGGCAACATGAATGTTGGAAGGCTTGAAGTTGTCGAAAGGATCCGTTGTATTGTCCATTTCACGTTTGAAATCTCTTGTTGGAGATGTTTAAAGCAATTGAATAGCGGGGAGAGAGAGAGAGAGAGAGAGAGAGAGAGAGAGAGGAATATGAGAGAGAGAGGGAGAGAGAGAGAGGAATATGGGTATTATTAATTGTAAGACTAGACGAAAGTTTCGTGGCTCTAAAAAAAAGGGTTCATGGCACTATCACTGCCCCTTCTTTACTTTTTGGTTTGTCACGAATCGATAATCAATAAAAATCAACTGCAAAATTAACAAACACAAAAAATAAAATTTTGAATGAGAACAAAATAAATAAATAACCCAAAAAAAACCCTTATTGGAATGGGGCAGTAGAGTGTGAGGTGAGGAATCATCTTTCAATTTTGTTAAGCGAACAATGTGGGTGGACTTTTAGAACTCCTCGTTGACTCTTTAAAAAGGACAACGAACCAATGGCCTCAATGGTTACCGGTCATTGTCGGTCACCTCTCGCATACCAACATCGTTTTTCAGCCTATATGTATGAAAAGAACGACGAACCAACAGCCTCAATGGTTACCTATCATTGTCGATCACCACTCGCACACCAACATCGTTTTGCACGGTGGACTTATTACTGGCTTCCGATTACTTCTAAATTAGTCCAAAAATGTTCGAAATTGGATAAGAGAGTAAAGATGGGACCGAATTGGGGACATTGATAGCAAAGGAAAGATGAATGGGTTTTTAGAAATAGGGAAACTAGGCAGTTGAATAGCGAGGAGAGAGAGTAATATTTTCAAATCAGGATATGTATCGTGTATCATTTTTTTAATTATATAGATCGTATTGGGATACATGTCGTGTGTCTTAAGATACGGTTTGTTGGAAGAGTAGGAGTTTATATTGTTTGGTTGGACAATTTTTTTGGAAGAAGGAGAATACTAATGACAGGAGTGGAGAAGAAAAGTATTTGAATTACACTTTAACTTATACTACTCAATAGAAGGCTCTAGAACATATGACTAATTCTCACAAAAACTCTAGATATTTCACAAAGATATTCTAGAACTTCTGCAGCTAGATATTAGAGCTTCTAAAAACTAAATATTTATATATTTCTTCAATAATATCTTCTATTTTTTTGGTTTTTGTCAATTGGAGCTTTGTCTATTGGACTTGACTTTCTTGTGCCAAAATACTAAATTTTGTTTTTACTTCAACAATATTAATCATAATTAATATACAAATAAAAATAGATACATCTAATAACACCAACAAACTATGTTTACATTAAAAAAAGTTTTTAAGATGTAAAATTTCAAGTCTCTTAACTAGGGCCTATTATATTAAGGTTTAGTTTGGATGGTAGAAATCTTGAGAATGAATGAAAATGTGACACCATACTTCTATGATTCCGACGTTTAGAAGGAACATGAATAGGAATGTGATGCCACACTCTTAGAATTTCCATGTTTGGGAGAAACAAGAATAGGATTGTGATTCCTGACGACACATCCGACCAGGAATCACATTACCAGATTGAGTGAGAATCTAATCTCTCCCTTACCCCATGAGAATCTTAGATTCCTAGCTCAATCAATAAAAAAAAATATTAACTTTGATAAATTTTTAAAATAATTGATTCATGCATAATAAGATTACTGAATTAATCCAAACACTAGAATGAAATTATTTCAAATATTGTATTCCTAGTAATCATATTCCTATTCCCACTCAATAAAATTTATTGGAATTTGATTCCTAGTAATCACATTTTTTTTTATCGGCTCCTAGTAATCACATTCCTGTTCCTACAAAAGATTCTGGTCATCCAAATTGAGCCTAAGGTTTTCTGTTTTCTTCGTTAGGAAAAGAAAAGTCAGACAAAACACAATCAAAGTATGGTGTTTTCTTCTATACATGCAAGTCCTATCTTGAGGTTGAATTTCTACCAAATGGTTTAAAAGATGCTATAATTAGATCAAACGGCTTAGATTAATGCATTTGGGGTTCCGCTTCTTGAAATAAGATCCAACTTTTTTCCAATAAGTAATTGTAGGATGCATGCATACCGATAAGGGCAAGCAAAATAACTATGAAACCGTGAATCTAGTCCAAACCAATTCAAACCGAATAGTTTGGTTTTATTTTTTAATGATGTGGTTAGGTCTCGGTTTCAAAAAAAATAGAAGACGTGTTAAATGGTTTGGTTTATGGATTTACATTAATGGTTCTGGTTCCAAACTGATCTGAACCGTGTGATATATATATATATATATATATATATATAATTTGTTTCGATATACTTAATAAACTTAATTTCCTTATCTAATACTCTATTCCTAAGATTCAATGCCATCATCCTTGGTTTTTTTTTTTTTTAAATTTTTGTATCATTTTCAAGGATTTTAAGGAAAAAAAATTTGCCGTTCAAAAAAAAGTCAACCCTCCAAGTCATTAGTTCATCACTTCATTAAGAGGAAAGCCTTTGTTTTTCTCTTTCTTGTTCCTTATTTACTCATTTACTTTAGACACCAACATTTTTTAGAAGTTCCTTCTTCGGCCATTTGATACGCAAATATGAAGAGCCTCCTCAAGAGTGAAGCCCTCACAAAGGTTAGTTTATAATTATCCGTTTTTCCAAATTTGCTGGTTGTATTTGCTAATGGGATTTCTGATATTGATTTAACTAGGGAGACATGCTAAGGAAATCATAAATAAAATTTCGCTTCTCTGTTTATTTTCTTCTTCATTATTTCTCATAAATCCGCCAGGGAATCATGAGCAACATTTGAGAGTGAGGATGCATATATGCCAGTTCCATATGACATGAGATCTATCCCTTGGCTTATATCTAGATATTGATTCCATCACGCAATAGTTTTTCGCTTTTAATATTGTCAACGGATAACTGTATTTTGATACAAAAATTGTTGAGTGGGCTCTGGAGGCCTATTTATGGTCGCTTCTCAAATCCACTTTAAAAATCAAGCTGGTTCACTTTTTAGATCGACCTCATCGATTTTCAAAAAATATTAATCATATAAGATGATTATTGGATCCAAAATGTTTGTTTTGCAGCTGTTTGCAGGGAGACTTAAGAAAGAGAGAGTGTGTGTTCTTAGAGACTTGCAGCTATTTAGTAGGAGAGAGAGAGAAGAGAGAAGAGAGAGAGAGAGTGTATGTGACTCAGTGTGTGGGATCCGAGGGCTGTTGTGGTGGCGATTAGCTGCACCCCAAAACGGCGTCGTTTTGGGGATTTGCATTTTTGGACTCCACCCATCATTGAGTCAACTCATTTTCTTTTATCTACTGTAGTTCTTTGAAGATTTTGTACAAACACTTAGTGATATGTGTTACTTTATTATACTTTAGAGCATCTTTATGTGGCTCTTCAAACACCCCTCTAGGTTAAAATAAAGAGCAAAACGAAGAAAACAGCCTCACATCAGGCTCGGTTCTCTTCTCTTTACTTTGCACTACAGTTCCTCGTCTTTTTTGTAGGGTGATTGTTCACTCATTTGAGAGCTTTTTATATAGTTTTTTTCTTAGAAAGTATGAATATTTAATGTTCACTCGGTACAAAATACAAGGGCTCTTTCCTTAAAAGTGGTTTTTTTTGTTGTTCATTCATACAAAAGTATGAATATTTAATTGAGTAGAGAGTGCGGGTAAAAAGCTTAATTTCGTGTAATTGTGAAAAAAAGTGATAAGTTAAAATAGAGAAGTGGGCTTTGAGAATTAATTTGGTTCAATAAGGCTGATAAGGATGCTCTTTAGTTGCACCAACTTACATCTTTATTAGTTCTCTGACTTTTTCATTTTTATCTTTTTTTTGGTGTTTTTTAATGTTACGTAAAATGCTTTATCACGTTAGAAAAAGCTTCACTAATAAAAATCAAGAAAGGAATTTGGTGACACAATGAAGCAAAATCTCGTTCGGATAGTTGCTTGTAACGTAGTGAGTGGACCACTAAAACTTCTGCTACAAGAATGCATATAGAACGAAGAAATTAAGGAATTACATACTTACCCCAAAAACAAAAAACAAAAAATTTAAGGAATGACATACTATTAGCAATGTTGAACTTGAACAATTGCGAAAAAAAACATAAATAGGATAAAAAAGGCTGGAATTAATCCCGGTAAATTAAATCAGAGTTTTACTCCCAAACTTTTTGAATGTATCCGAGTCCTTCCCACATTTGTCTCCAAACAAACTTTCATCCATTCCCCTCCATTGCATGAGACCATTCCAAAAATTTCGTGATGTGCAGAGCAACCTAGATGCACAATTACCAGCTGCCACAAGAAAATTGCACAAAACACTCGGGTGAATTTTGGCGTATTATTTTGGGATATAAATGAATAGGAAGGTGATTGTGGCGCTGGTTTAGGGGGTTCCGTTTTAATCTTTGTATCTCCTTTTGAAAGATTAATAAATTTCTTTTACCGGAAAAAAAAGAGAGAAGGTGATTGACCTCAAGCTATCTACTAATGTAGGAGAGACAAGAAGGGGAATTTGACTTTGCATTTGTGGATGCTGACAAGGAAAACTACATCAATTACCATGAGCTTCTGTTGAAGTTGGTTAAGGTTGGAGGTATCATAGCATGTGATAACACTTTGTGGGATGGCAGTGTTGCCCCTTCTGAGCATGAAGAAGTGGAGGACACACCAAGGGATGCGTTGAGAAAGTTGAATAGTTTCCTAGCTTCGGCTTCTCGTATCAACTCATCGCTTATCTCCATTGCCGATGGTCTCACCCTCTGCAGACGCCTCCGTTAGCAAAAAGTTTGCTATAAATTTTATAACGGGATAAGTTCTAGTTTAGGAATGTCCTGTGAGTTTTACATACGGCATGGCCTTTTCTTCTGATGTAGAGCCAAAATAAGAACTCACGTACTTTCTTAACCTTTGATTCCAATATTGAAGTGTCAAGCACGTACTGACCTATCCTACCAGTTTT
>BPLS01028765.1:0-18235 GCA_019656275.1 Rhododendron kiyosumense | reverse complement strand
ATCCGCCCAATTCAATTCAATCAACGGCGATCCGTCCGCCCAATTCAATTTCAATCAACGGCGAGCAGCAATCTTTCTCAAGTAATCTGTCTGGCTGAATTCACCCAACCAGGTTCTTTACAATTCACGTCTTTGTCGACCAAGTGCGTTTTGTCTTGGATATCCTCGAGGGGGTGTCTAGAAAACCTTTGACGTTACTTGTACCCAGTCGAACGGTGCTCCAAGTGCCGTCAAAGGGGGGCTCCTGTAGACACCCTATTCTGGACCATCCGGATCAGCACGTTCGCGGTCTTTTAGTTCCCCGATGATGATTAAACGGTCGAGAACTTCCCGAGGTCGAAGGAAGGTCGTGAGCTTTGTGTGTGGGACCCTCCTCTTTCAAACCATTTCAAACCCCTTCAAAACCCTTCGAATCCAGAGCCAAATAAACCTCAGCAGGCCACACCTGGCTTACGCCACCCTTTCCTTGGCGTGCGCCAGCATTTCGCCACGTGTTGGACATCGACCGTTGACCGAGTTTGACCTGGCGCACGGTGGCTTAAGGGTGGCGTACGGAGGGGTCAAGGCCGGTCAAATCACCGCTTTTCTGTCACGTGCTCGAGACTTTGTAACCAACCCAGTACAGTACAGAGCCTCCTGATCATTGCATGCTGCAGGGCCGTCCCCCTCTCTCTCCTACACACTCCATCAAGGCAAGTCCCATGCATTAAATGCATGGGAGGCTCCCTCCTAAACCTAACCAACCCCTAACCTCAGTTGGCCAGCCCTGATCTCAGTCCCTCTCTCCATCATAAATACCCCCCTTGCATTCATTTGCAAGGGGTTAGCAACATTCATTAACCAAGGTTCATTCCCCCTTCTCTCCCTTGCTCTCTCTCCTCCATTGAAAGAGTAAGGATAAGAAGAACACCCCTCTCCACTTACCAGTCAATACATACCCTCCATCTTCAACCCTCCAAGCTCACTCCCACTCCTCCATCTCTAGTGCCAAAGGTATACCACCTTTGCACTGCTTTCTGTTTTCTGCCCCTGAGGGGAACCAGAAGGGTTCTGGCTAGTAACTGATACTAGTCCAGACCCCTCTCTGGTAAAATAAACCAGTCGTAATGGTCAATCCATGGCGCACGCCACCTTATTTGAGCCGTACGCCACCTTTGGCTGTACGTGCACAGATGGCGTGGGGGACATGGGGGACCATTTTAGTGCTTATTTCCTTCATGTCATCACCTTCCAGCATGCTAAATAATCGGTTTACCGCTTTCTGAACCTTAGAACTGTGTAAGTGTAGTTGTCAATATTTGTTTCTTCCCGTCTTTAAGGCCTCTGGGTTGCTTCTGGTCATGATCCAGAGCCCAGATGATGTAAAGCCAAGCACTGACCAACGAGCAAACCTGGCGTACGGTCTCAGTTGGGTGGCGTACGGCATGCTTGACACAAGGCAGTGCGTGGCCCTTATATCATGAGTCCTTCCCAGCCTTTTATTTCTTCCCCACTCTGTTTATGGGGTTTGTTGTGCCTTTCCTTGGCTCTTAGCCATTTCTTATGCCTGTCTGCCTGTATTTTGTACTCAAAGCTATATTGATTAACTGCGTGGTTTGTCCTGGGTGTGCGCTGGTCCCTTCCAGAGCCCAGAGGGTTGAGAATAGGAGCCGTGAGAAATCAGATAGGTAGTGTACGCCAGCCCATAGGTGGCGTGCGCAGGGTCTACTGGCGTGTAGTGGTTCTGCCATTGCGTGCCAGCATGTCATCTGCTCACGTACCCGACGAGCAGCGTACACCACCTCACTGAGCTCTTTTACAGTGCTTGTTCTCAATCTATGTTCTTACGTTTAATTCAATTCAAGCAAGCAAGCCATCATCCATAAAGCATTTTGTCATAATAAACTGCAAACTGTTACAGTCTTCATCCCCATTAACTGTTCCCCCGCCCTAACTGGCTAAAAATGATCAAATGAGAGAAAAATGCAAACGTTTTACAAAATGCCCGAGTAGAGACCGATCTCCGGATTGGGCGAGAGGGGGTGCCATAAAACCCTTCCCCTCTCGTAACCTGGCTCCCGAACCTCAGATATCGAAGGTGACGACGGACCAGTCTACGCCTTTCTCAAATCAAATCAAACCTTTTTAAAATCAAATCAAAAACGTAGCAAACGTTCTCGAGTTCGGTTCCTTGGGTGCCTCACCGCTAAAACCCGAGTGGCGACTCTGAATCGAAGCGTTTCGCCGCGCCGTATTTTCAAAGAGGGCCGCAAACCAAAATCGGGCGATTTTCGGGGCGTGTGCCCACAGTGGCGACTCTGCTGGGGACGTTGCATTAATCCGTATTTGGCGATTAATACATGAAAGAACAATTTTCAAAAGCTTGTCAAAACAGTACGCTTCGCGCTGCTGAAGAACGGAATGGTAACGTAACAGGATCTCAGCATCCGACCAATCCGAACTGGGGCTTTTACTATTGTTCACTTATGTAGTTTTCTCCAAGTATTGGTTAATGAAAGTGAGCCAAGCTCAAAAGGCATTTTTGAAACCTTGCGTTTCTCTCTCATTCTAAATCATTCTTCGGCACCTTTTCATTCGCATCGATGTTGGATAAGCCCCGTTGAGGCGTTTTGGGTAACCGGCACAGTTTACTGGAGCCCGGGGTCCTCGAATGCCCAACAACCTTGGACGATGATGAGTCGTAATACCGTTCGACCATCGCTTTGCTGCACGCATTGCAATGGGAGGTATACCGCGGCTTTAGTCAGAGGAACCCCCCCTTCAAGCCAAAACCGGCCTCTACATGCGTACAAAGCACTAGAACCTTTCAACCTAAGACAGGAGCCTACAGGGTAGGATTACTTGCATCTAACCCCCATAAACTGTCTATGTGTTACTGCTTTCCTTATCGCATGCCTGTACATACATACATTCCGTTTTGCGTAGGTGCATGCTAGGGCGGCTTTTAGGTCTGTCTCGAGTTCGTCTCGTGACTATTAGGACCCTGCCATGGACCGATGAAGAGTCGCGCATCTCGATGTTGCACGTTATCAATTTTCAAAATCCTTGGGTCAGCGAGACTTTGGGAAATCGAGGTTGTTTAAGTCTTCTCTCTAAACCTGGTCGAAGTTTCAAACAGAAAACTAGGAACAACGAAGAGAATGTCGTGATACCCACACCATCCCGGTTAAAGTGCTAATCACTTACACCATCAAGGCTCCGGCACAGTGCTGCTTACGCCACCTCGGTTATGGTATCACGCCATCTGCCCCAAGTTGTTCCGACCTCCAAAGTTGAAACTTCGAGGAAGGAGCGGTCAAAAGGCTTAAATTGACTGGACATCCTTTAGTATCCATCGATTCCAAATAAGGATGCACAGTCGAAAAGAAATCCGAGGACTCTATGGCAGCGTCCTAACAGCATGAGTTGGACTCCCTCTAGTGTTAGAGTCTAGGAGGACACCGACGACGTTGGCATGCCCATTTCTTTCAATTCTTTCAAAATAAACTGTTGCAGGCTATCATTGAGCTCGTCTATTTTGCTGTTTAGCTGAACTATGGGGAGCTTCGAAATCAAGAGCCAAACCTGCTTGGGAGCGTCCGTCGGGTCTGCTTGAGGGTCTATTTTGGGGTTTGCTTTTCTGCTCGTCACAACGGAAACTCAGTTCTGCACTCTGTCAAGGGAAGATTCGCCGCCAACCACTCCGCACGAATCTCCTCCGTCCTCTCCATCCCCTCCTGCAACTCCAAAACCAGTCAAGACAGAAATTCTAGACATGGCCGACATTCCACCTCCGAATCTCACTACAATTCTGGCCGATCTCCAGCACAATATCGCCATCATGCAACAAAGGGCCGACCAGGCTGACACTGCTATGATCAATCTGCAAGCCCTCATCAACGAGAGGCTGCCAGCCGCAAGAATAGAGGGCGAAGGGCGAGAACGCGAAGGCCCAGCTGGGGAGGACATTCCGGCCGAACAGCCCGCCGTGAATCCCGAAATGGCTGCTCTAATTGCCAAAATGGCCAAGCTCGAAGAGTCAGTGGCCAAATCCGAAAGAATCAGCGCCGGAGGGTTAGATATGGACCGTCTATGCCCCTTTCCAAATGCACGGCTCCCAGAAAGGTTCAAGATGCCTGACTTTGCGAAGTTCGACGGGACGGGCGATCCAAAAACGCATCTGCTAGCTTACCACGGCGCGATGAAATTGCATGGGGTCGAGGAGGAGGCAATGTCCCAACTGTTCCCTCAAACTTTGGCGGGTCCAGCCTTCCAGTGGTTTCTATCCCTCGATGTCTCCAAGCGCAAGACATGGGAGGACATCGGCGCGGCCTTCCATACCCAATACAGCTACAACTCCCAGCTGAAGATGACTACCCGAGAGTTGGAGTCTACTAAAATGACTACAAAGGAGTCCTTCGCGGAATTCATTAAGCGGTGGAGGACTAAGGCTGCGGTCATGACCGATCGGCCAAGTGAGAAGGATCAGATCCGCATCATCTCCCGTAACCTGCTGCCCGACTTTGCCAAGAATCTAGTGTTAGTCCAAGGAGCCGACTGGGATACCTTCTTTGAATCTGGCCTCGCCATTGAAGAAGCTCTCCAAACTGGGGTTCTGCCACGTAGCGACCCTCCAGCTTCCTCCCCGGGATCAAAGGCCAAAACCCGTGCTTACACCGGGAGCAGCGCTGCCTTATTCGGTAACAGCAACTACGCCAATGCCACATCTGCCGGGAGCAGCACCGCTCAAGAGTCCCACCACATCGCCGATATCAACCAAGTCCAAGCTCCTCAGAAACCCCGAAACCGCAATCAACCCAGGAACTTCACCAAATTTGAGGCTCCACTCTCCCAAGTGCTAGAAAGGTTGACCAAATCCGGTCACCTCAAACCATTGGATCCGACTCCATTGCCCCAAAATCTATCCCCTAGCCACAACTCAAATGCTTTCTGTGCCTACCACCAAATGCCTGGTCACTACACCGACTCTTGCTATCGCCTCCGTCATGCGATACAAGATTTGGTAGATAGCGGAACCATCCCTACCCCTCCTAAACCCAATGTAATTACCAACCCTATGCCGCAGCACAACGGCCACCCTCAAATCAACCAAATCAACCTCACCTCCACTATAATCCAACCTAGCTCCACCATATTCAACCCCACTGACCATATAGCACCGATCTCCTGTCCCAAACCTGTTATGACCTTCCCGGGGGATGCCAGTATCAACATGCTAGCCGTCGGTTGGAACTTAGAAGACAAAGCAAGGGAGTGGGAAGAGTTAGCTCTCGACTGGGAGGAGCGGTATCATTTGGGTTTCCCTCAGGATCCCGTGGTCAATCAAGCACAGCAAGACCAGTGGGAGGATGAATGGATTGCAGCACGAGCCGACCCACTAGATGGCCTGTCGCTGTTCATGCTTTTCTACCAGCCAGAGCCAGTCTTGCCCGAGGAGGAGGACAAAGAATATGTGTGGGCTGTGGAATCCGATTTTGTGCAACCCGTCGAGCTCCAAGGCATGGGAGAGATCAGCACCGACAGCGACGCGGACGAACAGTACTTGGACTTTTACGTCGAAAAGGAGAGTGCTTCCGATGAGCCCCGCCGGCTAGGAGCCTTCCTACCTTTGATTGATGCGCTCTCTGACGCCGTGCATGAGTACGACCTCGTGGTGGGACCAACCTTCAACATCGTCCCTGTGGATCAGCCCCGTCCTTTGGTGGCTCCGAGTGAGGACTGCTCAATCATGACTCTCAATGCGCCACCCGATGATCTGTGGAATGTTGATGAGATCGTCAGCCTGAATGCGGACCCCCTTCTAGCTGACTTGTGGAAGGACGACAGAGTGGTCGACATGCAAGTGGGAGAAGAAATCTGGACTGTCAATACTGCCTTGGTAGACTCAGGCTTTTGGGATGTACCGTTCGTCACTAATCCGGGAACGCCTTTTGAGGAAGCTGCCGCACAGGATCCGGCCTTTTGGGAGGCACAAGTCATGAGCGATCTGGAGTGGGTTACGGCTTCGGATCAAGTTGCATCGATCGACAAAGGGAAGGGCAAGCTAGAGGAAGTGCCTGCGGACTTCTGGGACTTCGTAGACACGTCGCCTTGGTGGGAGGTTGCCAACGTCACTAGGAGCGGCCGAGTTTTCCAACCGCCTAATCTTTCGGGTGGGAGCTCGTCCAATCCCGGCAACGATCAAAGACTCACTACTCCCTCCGCTCAAAAGAACGCTCCGGCCATTCCTAGCGGAGTACCCGAAGAGGATGCTATCCTGAAGCAATTAGAAAGGATCCCTGCCGCCGTCTCTGTCTGGGGTTTGATTTCGTCGTCAAAGGAGCATCGAGAAAGGCTGTCTTCAGCACTAGCCCGCCTCACCGTGCCAACCGACATTACCCCCGAGGCCATGGTTGCCCTGGTTTTACCGCTGCTGTCCAAGCACTCCGTCACTTTCACCGAAAAGGATCTACCCGTTGATGGAACTGCTCACAACCGCCCGTTGCACATCACCATCAAGTGTAAGGGACATTGGGTGCCAACTGTACTAATCGACAATGGGTCTGCGATCAACGTCTGCCCAATGAGGGTTGCTTATCGTTTGGGGCTCACTAAGGCTGATCTTACCCCTTCCAATCTGGCAGTCAAGGCTTACGACAACACGCGCCGCGTAGTCGAGGGGACCCTCATGCTGAAACTTGATGCCGAGGGTTTCGAAATGGACGTGGAGTTCCATGTGGTTGACATCCCTGCCACTTTCAATTTGCTTTTGGGAAGGCCGTGGCTGCATAGAGCGGACATCATGGCTGTGCCGTCGACTCTCCATCAGAAAGTCATGCTGGGGCTTCCAACCGGAACCTTAACCATCTGCGGGGACTCTGGGATCCGCCCGCTCAAGGATGATGGGACCCCTGTCTTAGGAATCATGCACGGCGAAGAAGACTCGGATTTTGGAGGGTTTGCTTTTGACACCTCCGGCTCAGTCCTAGCTATTGTCATGGATGACGACTTCATCATCAGCTCTACTGCCCTCGAAATCATGAGGAAGATGTCGTTCATGCCTGGCTTAGGGCTCGGGATCAACCAGCAAGGGATCGCTGAGTTCCCTGTCTTTCCCTTTACCGAAGGCCGCTTTGGCCTGGGATACACTCCCCCTACCAAAAAGGCCAAGCCGGGGAAAGACATGGGAAAACCTCGGACCCTTTATGGTAACCCCGACAGCTATTTCGTCCGTGAAGGAGGAGGCATTGCTTATCTGGGGCAGGCTGAACCGTTTTGGGATCAAGTGACCAGGACTTGGCTACCGGGCTTCGAGATCTTCGCCGCCGACACTTGGTCCGATGACGAAGAGGAAATAGCAAAAGAGGAGCTAGCTGCGAAGGAGTTCAAGAAGCAGTTAGTTGCAATCAAGGAAAGGGCTGACTGGTTGGTTGCTTTTGATCAGGGGGATTTAGAGGTGCTATTCTCCCAAGTAGGTTTGGTTGGCAAGGAAGACGAGGCTGAAGTGCTGATGCTTGGGCCCGACTCTCCAGATCTTCTCAACGATCCGACCTCCCTCATCGTCGAAGCAAAGGGTAGTCTTAATAATTGCATTTTTACTCCCCGTCTAACATGCATTGACGATGTATCTGAATCTGACACGGAGTCTGTCGAGTCTAAGTCTAGCTCAGAGTCGGAGTTTGTGCCTCTCGGCCCTCCACGTCATAGCTTTTACTTCGAGTTCGAGTCGACTGTACTTGGCAACCCCTCTGGGTTTTATGAAATGCATGATCCTGCTTCCGACTACTTTGCTGATTTCTATATAAACTGTGTCGACCCCGACGATGAAGGAATCGACTTTGACGGGAACATCCCGGCCGAGTTGCGTTCCCTCATCGAAAGGGAAGACGAAAGGCATGCTCAGCCTCTAAAAGACGAAGTAATTTTAATAAATCTGAAAAATGAGGATGATCCCCGCATGATGCAAATTGGTTCCACTTTGTCTCCAGCAAACCATGCAGCCACAATCGAAACTCTCAAGGACTACGCCGAGGTTTTCGCCTGGTCTCACGCGGACATGCCCGGTATCGATCCCGAAATCGTCCAGCACAGAATCCCTTTGCTACCAGGGGCTGTCCCCGTCAAACAGAAGCTCCGCAGGATGAGGCCGGATTGGGTTCAGAAGATCAAGGAAGAGGTTACCAAGCAGATCGACGCAGGATTTCTGAGGGTGGCTGAATACCCCCAATGGATTGCTAACATCGTGCCCGTACCCAAAAAAGACGGAAGGATCCGAGTCTGTGTCGACTTCAGGGACTTGAACAAAGCAAGCCCCAAAGACAGTTTTCCCTTGCCTCACATTGATGTGCTTGTGGACAACACGGCGGGGCATGCTTTGCTTTCGTTCGTCGACGGTTTCGCAGGATACAATCAGATCTTCATGGCTCCAGAGGATCAAGAGAAAACAGCGTTCATCACTGAATGGGGAACTTACTGCTATGTCAAGATGCCGTTTGGCCTAAAGAACGCCGGTCCCACTTTTCAAAGGGCTCAGACGACCTTGCTTCATGACTTCATCCACAAGACAGTCGAAGTATACGTCGATGACATGATTGTGAAGGCCAAGGAGGAGGACGACTATATTCCTGCACTCAGGCAGTTTCTTGAAAGGCTTCGCAAGTACAATGTGCGCCTCAACCCGCAGAAGTGTACATTTGGGGTCACAGCAGGCAAAATGTTGGGGTTTCTGATCACTAGAAGAGGAATCGAAGTGGACCCGTCCAAGATCAAGGCAATTCTCGAAATGGAGCCTCCGCAGACTGAAAAGGGAGTTCGAAGTTTCCTGGGAAAGGTGCAGTTCATCAGTAGGTTCATCGCCAAGCTGACCCTAACTTGCGAGCCGCTGTTCCGTTTGCTCAAAAAGGACGTCCCGTTTGAATGGTCAGAAAGGTGCCAAGCTGCTTTCGAGTCGATCAAGGCGTACTTGCAGAATCCGCCAGTGCTGATGCCGCCAATTCCGGGTCGACCATTAATCCTGTACTTGTCTGTAACTCCGACAGCTATGGGTTGTTTGCTAGCGCAAGAAGGGGAAAACAGAGCCGAAAGGGCCATCTACTATCTGAGCAAGAAGATGTCTGACAGCGAAGAGCGATATACCTCTCTGGAGAAGACGTGTTGGGCACTAGTCTGGGTCACTAAGAGACTTAGACACTACATGCTAGCCTATTCGGTGAAGTTGATTTCTCGGATGGATCCAATCAAGTATCTGTTTGAGAAGCCAGCGCTCACCCATAAGCTAGCACGTTGGTTGCTCCTGTTAGCTGAGTTCGATCTCCAGTATGTTACAAGGAAGTCAGTAAAGGGCCGTGCTGTGGCTGAATTTCTGGCTGATCATCCGGTCGAAGGGCCCGAAGATGTGGATTTCACTTTCCCGGACGAGGATGTGCTAACTGTGATCGAGGAAGTGTGGACGCTTTATTTCGATGGGGCTGCCAACCAGAAGGGATTTGGAATCGGGGTGTTGCTGATCACGCCCGCTGGTGCTCATATTCCGCTCGCTTTCAAACTGAATTTCGACGTCACCAACAATCAAGCTGAGTATGAGGCCTGCATCGTGGGAATGGAAGCAGCAATTGCACTAGGAGCCGAGAAGCTCGAAGTTATCGGAGACTCAAACTTGGTAGTTTCCCAAGCTAACGGAGAGTGGAAGGTCCGTGAGGAAAAGCTGAAGCCTTATCATCAAGACTTGGAGGAACTGATTCCTCGTTTCAATAGGGTAACTTTCACCCATGTTCCCCGCTTAAGGAATCAGTTCGCCGACGCCTTGGCGACTTTGGCTTCAATGATCGAACTACCGATAGGGGTCAAGATGCGACCGATTGTGATTGAACAGAGGGATCTGCCCGCTTATGAATACGTCAACGCCATCGATGATCTCGATGATGGCCTACCCTGGTACCATGACATCTGGAACTTTGTGGAGCGCGGAGAGTTTCCCGCTGGGGCTGCCAAGAAGGATCGAATCGCTTTGCAACGTTTGGCCGCTCAGTACATCATCTGCGGGGGGAAGTTGTATCGAAGGTCTCACTGCGGGATGCACAAGCTGTGTGTGAACGGCACCGAGGCGACAAGGATAATGGAAGAGATTCACGAGGGGGTCTGCGGTCCTCACATGAGCGGCGTCATGCTCGCAAGAAAAATCCTCAGGCAGGGGTACTATTGGTCCACAATGGAATCACAGTGCATTGACTACGTACGGCGCTGCTACAAGTGTCAGATTCACGCGAACTTGCAGCATGTTCCTCCATCCGAGCTGTACGGCATGACCTCGCCTTGGCCTTTCTCAGTATGGGGAATCGACGTCATCGGGATGATCAGGCCCTCCGCTTCAAACGGCCACAAGTTCATATTGGTAGCCATCGACTATTTCACCAAGTGGGTCGAGGCAGAATCTTACAAGACCCTGACAACCGTTCAAGTTGCGCAGTTCATTCGAAAGAACATCATCTACCGGTACGGTGTGCCTCAGGCTTTCGTTTCAGATAATGGGAGTCACTTCAAAGGTAGGGTCCTGGAGCTTTTCGAGGAATTCAAGATCAAGATCCATCACTCCACGACCTATCGTCCGCAAACAAACGGAGCAGTCGAAGCAGCGAATAAGAATGTCGAGATGATCATCAAGAAGACCGCTGAGTCTGCAAGGGATTGGCACGAGTTGTTACCATTGGCCCTTTGGGGGTATCATACTTCGATCCGCACTTCCACGGGTGCAACCCCGTTTTCCCTGGTCTACGGAATGGAGGCAGTTCTCCCCGTTGAGCTCGAAATTCCGTCTCTAAGGGTCATGGCTGAAAGTGGCCTCGAGGAAGCTGAGTGGCTGAGTGGCAGATTCGTCGAGCTGATGTTGTTTGACGAGAGAAGGCTCCGGGCACTGTATCATGTTCAGGGGTATCAGCGTCGAATTGCCCGTGCATTCAACAAGAAAGTCAAGTCGAGAGGTTTGGTCGAAGGCGACATGGTTACTAAGGAGATCCGGGCTCCAGTATTCGATCCCCGTGGGAAATTCAGGCCGAAGCGCTCTGGGCCGTACATCATCAAGACCATCCTATCCGGGGGTGCTGCTAGGCTCATTGACCTCGACGGCAACGAGTTCAGTACTTTGGTCAACCTGGATCAGCTCAAGCGCTACTATCCCTGAGAGATGCTCGTTGGATCGAAAACCACAAGGGTGGGCGATTCCAAGCAAAAGTTAGAGCAGCCTGCTAGATCGAAAACCCAAGGGGGCGGTCTAGGCAAAAATAAATAGGCAAAATCGAAAAGCTCGCTAGACCGAAAACCTATCAAGGCGGTTCTAGGCAAAAGTTAGAGCGTAAAAGGAGAGGCAAAATACACGAGCGAACCTTTGCCTGAACTACGTTCTGACCTGATTCCCTGCAAAGGGATACGTAGGCAGTCTCTCAATGAGACCCGGTCATATCCTATCGAGCTGATCCATAGTCTAGCATTTTGGGTTTCTCTACCAAGGCCGAGACAATTCAAAGCTCAAAAGGGGAAAACCCTTCATCTTTCGACTTTATTTTGCAAAACTACTACGTCTAATACACAAGCTGAGCATAAAAGCCTTAAAAGAAATGAAGCATGAAAAACAGAACAAAATGCTTGAGAAGCCTAACGGCTCACAGTTTATTCTAAATACAGCAAAGTGGTTTGGAGTCAGCCAATATTTGCTCTTGCGTGCACATCTGCTCTCAACCATCGTCTATAGCGATTCTTTAGTCGAGGGTCGAAATCTGGCATCTCCGCCTGGAGAATCCTCAGGCCCCAGCGCCTCTGATAGCCGCCCAGCGTCTGAGCATTGAAATTGGGAGGACGGAAGCCCCCGACGCTAATTTGGACATTCTCCTGCGAGGCGCCCAGTTGGCGAAGGATCCGCCCCGGGATATAGAAAGTAAAGCTGGTCAGCCCCGCGATGACCATCCTGTCAAAGCCGTCGGAATGGATGGCCATGTCTGGAAGGTTTAGCCAAGGACACCTCCAAGCAATTTCATCGGGCTGCATCTCCTGCATGAACTCGTACCAGCCTTCCACGTCCAAGTCAGGATATCTCATCTCTCTCTGATGAACCCGTTTCGGAAACAGGTTCCAGCCCGCCGCCGGTGGATGCAGTAGACTCAGCTTGTCCGATAGCCACAGCTGCATGAGTGACAAAACAAGTAAGGAGCCAGATAAAGCCTGAGTGACAAAACAAGTGAGAAGCTAGGAAGTAGCCTGAGCCGAGTGTCGAGGTAAAATGAGAATGTGTGAAAAACCAGAAAAAGGTGAGCTGAGTGAGTTTACCTGGAGCAAGAGCGGGCTCCCGCTGAACACTGCCGACTGGCCTGTACTTACCAAATCCAAACCCAAGAGTGTCTCCGCCAGGACCAAAGGGATCACATTTCTGCGCGCCCCCATCTGAGCAGCTACGCTCACGAGCAAAGGACTAACCCGTCCGTCGGCCGGAACAAGTAAGTAGGCCGCGAGCAAACAAATGACCAGGGCAAAGCGCCGACGCGCTTGGATTTCCTCGCTGCCCGGGCTATCCACGGCAACAGCCGGACTATACCTCTCGACCAGCCGGATAATATTCACCTGGCCGCCTTCCAGGATTGTGTTAGCCAAGCCCCGGGGGATACCGAGCGAGCTAGCCAGCAGCTTCGGCATGCTCTCTTGGTAGGGAGGAACGACGAGCGTCGAGGACGCATAGGTGCGGAGGTACGCCTGGAATTCCTCCACGGTTGGGCACATCTCATCGTCACCAAAGCGGAAGACATGGACGTCCGGGTCCCAGAATCTCAAAGCGGCCCACAGCAGCGCCGGTCGGATAGGCACATGTCGAAGAAAGCGGAACGAAGAAAGCCCGTGGTATTGGAAGTTAAGCCAATCGACGCTTAAAAAGGACACTAGCCAAGGCCTGATCAGTGTTGGGAGAGGGTTATCCATGGACAACGCTGCTTATATGATGGAAAAGAAAGTGGGTGATTGATGCTGTAAATACCTGAAGGAGGCATCCCAGCTTTATAAACCCTCAATGTGCCGTTGCAATTCTCATAAGGCATGAAGCCAATCAACTAGTATCCAAGGTGGCATCCCATCAAGTACCCTGCCTCCCTGAGCCCTCAGAAGCCGTGTGAAAGACCGTGTGCGAGTAAAAACAAGTTCCCCCTGAAAAAGGACAATCAGTCAGTCAAGTGGATCTGACTCTCAGGAGTTTGGCGTACGCCATCTTATAATTGGCGTACACATGGTATCTTCACAATTGGCGTACGGAGTAATACCCATGGCGTACGCCAGGTTGATAAACCAGAAAACAGTTTCCAGCAGCTACTGCCTTCGCATGGTCGGTTTTTGTTCGAGGTTTGGCTTTGGTCATTTCTTGGTTCCCCCAAGTCTTAAACATCATTTGGGACTGCGGCAAGGCGTCGGAACTCAAAAGCCGCATTCATCGAAGATTTTGGACCCCCGGGGGCCCGTTTCAAGCTCAAATCAAGGATACGGAGAGTCGAATCTCGTTTTAGGGAGTTTTGCCAAGTTTTGTTATACCGTACATGTCACATAGGACTCGTGTGACTGCGCGGGGGTGTCGGTTTCAGTCTGGGACCATATCGAGTCTTCTTTTGCGTCTTATGTCCGTTTTTGCGACATTTTTAGCTTTTTATCGGTATTCGCCGTATGCCGGGGTATTTTTGCCAATTTTTGGCGCTCCGTACAAGTCATTGTACATCTATAGAGTCTTTCAAAAGTGTCAGTTTCATCCGTTTTGGAGAAGTACGGATTTTGATCTATTGGTGCCTATTCTCCCGTATCCTCCGCGTGTCTGGGGTATATCTTGTATTCTAGGGCCTCTTCTATCCATTTTTATTCGAGCTACGTCTTCTGTGCGCATGTGCGAGTGTCCGTGTCGACTCAAAACCATCGTCAATGCATGATAGATATTAGGGGACGGTTCGTTCGTTTCCTTAAGCTCAAAATCCAATAATTGAAAGAGTCGAACGAACGGGAAATGCAGATATTATTACTACCATATCAAAACCCTGAAAAGCAAAAAGTGAGAATGTATCAAAGCGGCACACCGGCCCAAGCAAACTCAAAGTATCAGGGCACACTAGCCCAAAAGTCAATAGGCACGCAGGCCTCATATCCAAGATCCCAGAATGTCTAAGTATCAAAGTCAAAGTCAAAAACAGCAAAATAGACTAAGGCTCAGTGATAGCCCTCAGTCATCAAAAAGGTCCTCGTCGTCGTCCTCCTCGCTCTCTGCCAGCTCGCGCGGGTCCATCCGGTACCGGGGGTCCTCGACGGAGTCGGAGTCGCTGCTGAGGGATATTCCGCCTTCCTCCTCTTCCTCTTCCTCTTCTTCCTCCCTCCTTCTCTTTTGCGAAGGCCCCTCCGCAGGCCTTTTCTCTGCAGGTCTCTTTCTCAGCTCCCGGCGGAACGGGAGATCCTCGCTAGCAGGCGCGATCCGTACTCCCCTCTGAGTACTCGCTGCTGGCCGGGAAGAGCCCGGTGCTATCTTCTTCCGAGGAGGTGGCCTCACGCTCTTCCTTCTAGGAGCCGCCCTAGCCTGTCCCTGCATTGCATTTAACTTGTCAATAATTGTGTACATATTGCATATATATTGAAAATGTGAAAGCAGGACTTTGTTCTATCAAGATTCAAGAATCATACCTGAGGCCGCACGGTAGGAGCTGGAGCTGGAGGCGGATAGTGCAGCCGCAACTGGGCACCGCTGGCAATCCTGTGGAACTCTTTCTCCATGGCCTTCATCAGGCGCACCGCCTCTCGTACCCACGTCATGGGAGCCTGTTTGCATTAAGCAATCAAGTCAGTTTGCAAAACAACTATACATATGCAAGTCAAAGTAAGGAAAGTACAAAGGATGCTAAGTATCGTACCGGTCCTGTGACCTCGTCGGGCTCTCTCCTAGCCGGCTCAAACTGCAGAGTGGCCTCCTCTCCCTGGGCATCCCGCACAGCCAGCGTCCAAGAAAGCTGAGGAAGTCCTGTCGCCCTAGCAGACTCACTCCTCTCCCTCGGGCGGGCAGTCCTACCGCCCTGTCCACGCCTCTCCTCCCCAGCAGCTCTAGCCTCAGCCTCCACGGCTCCGTGCTCAACTACTCCGAGTGGCCCCGCCAAGTATTGCTTCCGATAGACAGCGTAGTCGCGCCCAGGCCGCAAGAAAGCAACAAGACCCGCCGGGACAGTGAAGCGCTGCAGCTCAGCCAGCGTGTACTGGTCCGTGTGTGAAGCACGAGGAGGAAGTAGACCGGGCACGACGAACTCCGAAGCTCCAAGTGACTGCCGTGTCACCCGGTCCCCTAAGTACCACTGCCATCCAAAGATCGACTCCAACAGCACGCGGCTCGCAGCTACCCCTCTGCTCCGGGAAAGGTACTCCGGCTCAGCCTCCGCGGACCTCCAAGGATCCCACTCCACCTGCAAGTGTTCAGCAATCAAACAACATGCAGTCAGTCAGCGACAGCATTAAAGCAATTCAAAGGTAATGATAGGCAGTAGAAAGTTCAAGTTTTACCTGGGTACCCGACAGCTCGTCAAGGTACGCTCGGAAGGCCTGGAGGCTACCTCTCGCCGCCTTCTTGCCCCTATGCGGTGGCCCCCATATCAGAGCACGGGGAAGCATCTTCAAGTCCGGGCATGTATTCTCCGGAGGGTACATCTTCAGCACCTCATAGGCCCATAGCTGCAAGTTCAAACAGTCAGTCAAAAGCATCAGTGAGGCAGTTACAATTCGAAAGAAAGGAGGTTACTTGAAAAATAAGGGTTCATAAGCGTGGTTTCTTACCTCCCACACCCTCCAGTAGCCGGCGATCGCTTTCTTCCGCCGAGAGAACTCCCCCATGAAGCTGTAGCACGTCCCTAGAGCTGCACCTCCCCAGTCGTACCTCGCCGCTCTGCGCAAGTCAAACAACGCCGGCAAGTAGGCCGCGTGCACCGTGGACCGCTTGTTGGGGTACAGTGAAGCCCCGAACAAGTACAACAAGTAGGCCCTCGCCATCTGCTCCTCCTCCTGCTCTGAGCTCGGGATCCTGCCCGTCAGATGCCAATGGAATTGATCATGGGCGTATGTCTCTGAGATGCCCGCCGGCTCGAAGCCCAAGAACCACCGCAGCGCCGCCGGATCCTTGTGAATCCCCGTGTCAAAAGGGATCGGATCCCCTCCTACCCGCAAGCCCGTCAAGGCAGCAAAGTCCGCCGGAGTCAGAGTCATTTCCCCGATCGGAAGGTGGAAGGTGTTGGAAGTATCCCACCACCTCTCGGCCAGCGCCGTGAGCAGGGCGTGGTCGCTGAGTGTAGCCGTCTGCGTGAGAATAAACGGCCTGAACCCCGCAGCATCAACCAAGGCCCTGACCCGCTCGGGCAGCCCTCTGTACAACTCAAGGGAGCTAGCCGGACCGCCGTGCCCTCTCGTGCTACCTCTCGTCCTCTGCACACCACAAAAAGCAAATGGGCAAGAATTCATCAGTATATTACAGCAAGCAGTCGAACCAAGAAAAAATCACAAGTCTAAACAGTCAAGCCAGAATCAAAAGTTGCATTCAAGGGTCAATTCAGGGTCTACATCACTGTGGGGTCGAAGCAATTTATTCCTAAAGGCACAATGTCCTATATGCACAGGGTATTCATTCAAAGTCGATTCTCTTCTCAAAAATGGTAATTTCATTCAGTCGAATCAAAGGCATGGCATTCTATTAGTCGAATTCAAGTTCCGATATTAACAAGTCGAGGCAACCTACAGTCGATTCAAATCCGTCACCACATGGTTCTTATCAATTCTCTAGCAATTCTACAGTCGAAGTTCAAGTTCTCGTTGGTCAAGTTTCTATCTATCAAGTCAAGCTATCGGGCATACAAGCATCACTACATTGTCAGGGTACATGTACAAACAAGCTACGCACAGTTACGATCAATAAAGGACTTAAATCAAAAGTGAGTTCAGAGAAATACCTGCGCCCAGTCCACTGACAAGTGCCACTCAGGGTCTCTCAGCACAAGCTCCGCATCGTAGTCATCACGACGGGGGACGTAACTCTCGAACCCGGAGGGTATAAACAAGTGTGGCTCCGGGGGAGCATAAGTCCCAGCATCAAAAGCCGCCCGGCCTGCAGCCCGCAGCGCCTCTGCCCGCTCCACCGCCCGCTCGCGAGGCAAACCACCCTCCTCCTGGGCCTGCTCGGCCACCTCTGTCTCCTCCACGAAAGCTTCCTCCGCAGCTTTGGCCCTCTCGGCCTCAACTCGCAGCCGCTCCTCCTCCTGAGCCTGCGCGATCCGTCTCAGCCTCTCCTCCCGGGCTGACATCACCGCCTCCACCACCGCCGGGTTCTCTCTCAACAACCGGTCGAGCACCTCCTCCGTCACAAACTCTGCGAAGTCCCCGCGCGTAATGGGAATGTGCGCCGAAGACCCCGCCGCTGGCCTGAACTCTGCTGGCCCTGTGGATCCCTCAATAGGAGCCTCCTCCTCCGCTACGACGCCTTTACCCCTCGCCGGATCTCTCCTCCGCGTCTCCGGCCGGTCACCGCCCTCACCAACATCACCGCCGCCACTGCCGGCCCCGACTGGGCCCAAGCCCGTGACCACCAGGCCTTCCACCCCACTCCGGGAGTCCAACCGACTCACCCGTGGCCCCCCTGTCTGGGCCGAGCCTGGCGTACGGTCGGTCGACCCCGCCGTACGCCGCCTGTCGCCGTCGGCCATCTCTGCTGCATGGCCGCCGTCGTCCCCCTCCTCGCCTGAGACTGCTGCACCAGTTCCCGACGGGGGCACGCCTGATGTTTGATCGTCGATTCGAGGCATCTCGGCCCCGTCTCCGCTTGTTTTTGGCCCTTCCCTGTCCTTGCCGCCGCCATTGCCGCCGCCCCCACTGATTTCGGCCATGGGTGAGTATGGGTGGAGTGTTTGTGGAAGAAGAGAAGGGATTGAGAGGAGTTTGAGGGGATTTGGAATCCTTTGGGAAGTTCAAAAACCGAAGGAGAGCGGTTTTCTGCGTTCCTTTCGTCCTGAAGAAGTTTATACGTCATGGGACCAAGCTGGGCCGGGTCTGGGCTTGGATCTGGGCCGGGCCCGAAAGATTTCTGGCGTACGCCAGGATAGGCCCACCGTACGCCACGTCTTATTGGGCCGTGGGCCCAAATGCCATGGATCAAGTTCTCCCTTCTCGAATAGGGTCTCAAGTGGTCCAAAGGCTTATTTTGTACCCCTGTTGGGCTCATCCCCGAGCAGAT
>BPLS01028764.1:179-25665 GCA_019656275.1 Rhododendron kiyosumense | reverse complement strand
CCCCTATAAATCTTAGGATGTGAAGTAAGGCATGATAGATTGACAAGCACTGATTCATGATAAAAATCTGTGGTGATCCATTTTGCCATTCATATTCCCCTATGTTCATGGAGCGTGTTTAGAAAATTGTTTGGGTTCCACCAAACTATTGTAATGCAGTCGCCTGTAGTTACGCTGGTGGAACTTTGTCATTGTGGGAGGAGATTGTCGTAAGTACGTTAGAATTAGGAATAGTAGTACATATGTCCTTTGTTTTTAATGGATTTTATTTGCCCCTTCTACTTTATTCCCTCCTCCTTCCTCACATTTCATCTATTGCATTTCTTTTCGTACTCCTATATGTTGTTCCTTCATTGAATTCGCTATAATCGATAGTCAGAAGGAATGGAAAGTAGCTTTGTTTGTGGCGTGGTCAAATAGTGCATTCATTTAGTTTGAACAATGCTTTAAGGCACATTCAATCATTATACTAAAATGATTCAAAGTCTTTAAAATGAAATTCCATTCCCGTTCTTGCCATTTGCTTAGTTGCGCCAACCGACCGTTGCTTTTTTGCAAAAAGACACGACACATTTCACCTTAAAGCATTTGGTCATGTTAGTGATAGTAGGTTCCGAAATGGAGAAAGGAATTCAAGTTATGGTGCTTTGAATTGGACTATTTTAAATATTAGTGGACGGTCTTTGAAAGCTGTTATCTTCAAGCACTAAAGAAATGCAATGATTTTTCAAAAGAAGGCTATGCTTAATGGAAGGGTGAGTTCCTAAACTTATTGGGGGCATTAGAGCTGAAAACCAATGATCAGCGACAACTGACAAATGGAAGCTGTCCGATCTAATTTTTGAGAAATAACAGTAGGCAATGCTGAGGTTTTGCAGTAATTGTTAAAGGTTTTGTGTGTGTATTTTGATGCATAGAGGCTTGATTTATTGTGTCTCGAAGTTGTCTTTGTTTGTTGTTTGGAGAACTCTCAAAAGAAATAATATTTCTCGAAAAAGTTTGTTCATTGTTGTATTTTTATTTTAAGTTCCATTACTTGAAATTCATTAAATGTATCCTGCAATTTGAAACTTATTCAAAGAAATAATATTTCTCAAAAAAGTTGTTCGCGGTGGAGTGGCCTATGGCCTTGTAGTGGTGAAGGATCATTCAGTTTAGTTGCATTCAGGAAGTTTTTTTTGTGTCTGGTCATGATTTTCATATTTTGAATTGGGTAGTAATTCCAAACTGCTTTGTTGAATTGTTAATTGTTCTTGTGTGCCATAAAAGCCTTACATAGGCAGCTTCATGCTTGCTCAAATTTCCAAGGATGAAACCCATTGTATTCAATACTAACAATTGAACTAATAAATTCCAGAGTATAAGGCAGTGCACAGCTGTAGTTTCGCCACCAATATATATCAGTCACTATTGGTATTGCAGGATCAGTTGTAAAGACTTCCCTTTGTGCTTTTTAGTGCTGCCATTGGATTGATATGCTGTGGCAAATTTTTTTTTTTTGTACTCCTAGACAAGCATATTTTACTAAAGTTAATTTTGGAACTGGATGTTTTGGTTGACTGTTTCTAACATTGTCATAGGTTTTGTTAAAATTGCTATATCTTTTGTGTGGGTCTTTCTTTATGTTGCTTAAATGAATTGATTTTTTTCCGAAAAAGCTTTAAATATGTTCATCACTCGGATGGTTCGAGCTGATCTATTTCTTTTCCCTTGGGTTCTTTGACAGATTGGTATATTTGGTAGTCTCGTGGCCAAGGAAAGAGGGATAAGAGAGGAACTTGCAAATCTTTTGCTTTAATTTCTCCTTACTCCCTTGTTCTTGTTTGTATATGTTGCCGTTTAAGTGACTGAGTGAGGCCAGAAAATTTCAATGTCACAGAGAGTAATAAAAGATTTTTGACTTTTTACTGATTTGTTTGGTTTGTGTTTTGAAATTTTTTTTGAAAAATGTAGGGGTAATAAGTGAAGAGATAGAGAGAGAAATGTTAGAAGTAGGGGGAATCTAGGGGGAATTTTTTGAAAAATTCTTTTTGAAAAGGGAAGAGAACAAGGCATACGTCTTTTTGATTTTTTCCATTTATGGTTATTGGATGTTTTCCGCTTGGAAGATCTTTAATTTTTGATTGTGGAGTGGTTTGTATAACCTTCTTCTTGTTTCCCCGTTTGTGGTTAGTTCTCATTGGGATTTGGGGGGCATGCAGTAATTAGTCAACGTGGGCTTAATTAATTTTGTGGAAAATTCAAACGTTGTTGTGGATTTGTTTTATTGGAAGCCTCGATTTTTAGCCTCCCAATGAGGTGAGATATTAGGTTTGTTATGGGTGACATGAGTTGAAAGAGAAGCTCCTTATGGAATTTTCTATTTTTGTTTCTTTCAGATCGATTATGTGTATCCCCAGTCTAACCCCATCGTGGCTAGACAAATGTGAATATACACAACCTAATCTGTTGTATGCAGCACAACTAGAATTTAATGGTAATCAGATCACACGTATAATGAAAGATAAAGCTAATGAAGCATGTATTACTATTTTCTATGAGATGTTCGCAGTGGGAAAGGGTAACATTATTACTCCTTACTATAAAGTATAAACAAATTGTTACTCCTTACTATAAAGTATAAACAACTATCAGTAAGACCCTTTATTAGGGCCTTCTTTTGTTTCTCTTTTTCGTGGTACTGAAAAGGGCTGGGCTGGTTTAGGTGGGGGGCCGACAATCTGAGTTGTGATGTCATGTGCATGTGAATCTGTGTTTGATAGCTGTGCGTGGAGACTTGTTCTCCGACTCTATCCTCTCTCGCTCTATTGCCAATTGTATGTCTATTTAATTTCATTTTATCACTTGATTGGTTGTAAGCTTTAATTGTTCTTATTATCTCATTATGTTTATCTTTATTACTGACTCATGCAGTCGTTATGTCCATACATGTATTATAAATTTCATTGTTGACAGGGTGGTATGTCGAAGAGAAAGGCTAGAGATGATCTCTCTTGTAATTGCCCTCGAACTATGAATGAGGCATAGCAGAGACGTGAAGCTGGGCCGGATGATGTAGAAGATATGGATGATATGTCCTCACAGCCACAATCACAATCGGCACCATCACGGCCTCCATCATCTTTAGCACCATCACAGGCAACAAACTTTGTGACCTACATCTCAGGTATCCTATGGACCTAGAATTTAATTTAATTTTATCATTTGAGTTGTTGTAGGTGTTTATGTTTATTAGTAATTCATGCACAAGTAGTGTCCTGTCATGTATTATCAATTTTGTTGTTCACAGGGTGGTATGTTGAAGAGAAAGGCTGGACATGATCTCTCTCACAATTGCCTAAGCACCATGTCCAAGGCGTTGCAGGGACTTACAGTTGAGCCAGATGATATGGAAGATATCGAACCCTTGCAACCTGCATCTCGGGTAACAACCTCACAAGAGACGGAACCATCACAGTTCTGCCGAACTACTTTAGGCGACTCTGGTATGAAATAGGATGTGCAGTTTTCAGAAATATTGAACACATTGCGCAGAATAGATCTCTCTCTCTCTCTCTCTCTCGGGATTATCCTTGGTGTGTTATTCATGACGAAATTAGTTACACAAGCTTGGAAATTTTCAGCTTTTGTTGCCCACAATATATAGGTTAATACCTTCAGATGTTTCTGTGCTGAATTTTTTTATTGAAATCTGCCATTTTGTTTCCCACGTTCTTTCACTGTTGATGGTATTGCTTCGATGAAAAACAGATCTAATAATATTTTACATATGCTGCATTTTTTTGTGGTTTTTATTGTCTGGTGGCAATGCCTGACTTATCTACTGGTATCGTGGATGAGGTTGTGCAAAGGAGGTCAAGCAATGGGGAACTCGAACCATGTTAGAGGTAGTGTTTGATGATAAACTTCTTCCGTTGACTGAGAATGGTAGCAAGCTGAAGGAACAAATTGGTTTAATTGTGTGCAATCCCTATCGAGTTCCACTCACATACCTAGACCGGAGGGCTGTGCCTATAGATATTAAAGATGTCATTTGGAGAGAGATTCAGGTACAAATGATGCTACTTCTAAACATGAACTATATGACAAATATTTTATCATGTCTCTATATGATGGCAACATTTTGCCTGTTTGTGAAGGATTGTCCAGAAGGATTTTATCTAGTTGCAATGAGAGCATGTAACGAGTTTGTGGAAGGACCACAAAGGTAAGTCCAACTCCAAGGACAATTACTACGAACCTCACAACTTGTATTGAATCTCCGGGATAGTGGATGTGCATGTATTTACTATCATTTATGCTCTAGTATATGATGTACGGTGTTTGAGAATTAGAAATACTTGCTAAGTGCTTATTGTAATCATCTTTTACATTTTTGGAGTATAGAATCATGTAGTACTTGGAAGTGTAATCCGTGGATAAAACTGGGACCGAACTGTGACTCACGGTTCGGATTGGAACCAAACCGTGAGACTTTTGGTCTGGACACGGATTTCATTTTCAAAAAACCGTGACTCACAGATTAGGATTGGATTCATAGGAATACGATCCAATTCGGACCGTGCGCAACCCTAGTTGTTATTGATGCACTCAACTTCTTAATAACATAACAGTTACGATGTTGAATTGTTAATGTAGGTGAAAGCAAAAACGAATTCCTTAAGCCGAGGGCGTCGTGGCCCTGCTTATAGGACTGGTCAAAAACACTTTTCACAAATACGACATGAGGTAAAGCTTTATATATTGTGTTTGATTGTATGCCTAAAAAATGTTCAATAGATAACTCTTTTTTGTCCGATGATCTTAGATGGAGGCTGGTGGACAGGTCATGGACAAAATGAGTATCTTTATTAAGACATGCGATCCAACCGACTCAGATGTTAAAGACTTTGTGGTATGACCATCTTTTACAGTAACTTTTTTTTTTTATGTCCAGTAATTTTTCTTCAATCATTGTATGCTAATGTGTTTTACAATATACGAGGAATATAATGAGCGACTCTCTTAAATAGGTGAGCCACTTAGGATGATAGAGATCCGCTACAAGATTTTCCATGAGGTGTTCGGAGAGGATGGACATGGTTATTGCCTTACTTATGGGTCAGGAGTTCCATGAAGTGCAGTGTACCCGAAGAATGTGGGCCCATCAGAGGTGAGCTTCGACAGTTGATGAGATCACTCGACGAGTACAAGAGAAGGTTACTAGTGAGATTGAGCAAAGGCTTCCCGCTGAGATGGAGGAACAACTAACAGGGGAGATTGAATAGAGGCTTACCGGTGAGATTGAGAAGAAGTTGAATGAGAAGTTCATGGCACAGTGGAAGCATAGGGAGGCTCGAATGGATTTGTGCGAGTCCCAGGCAGGAGTAGATGCCTCCAAACAGGTTGAGTAATACCCGACTTTTTAAAAAATGAAGCTAAACAATTCTAGCTGGCTTTAACATCAATATAATTCATTTTTCTACTCATGTTAAAAGGGTTACCAGAATCCAAATGCCTCAGTGGTCACGAAAGAAACCTCCAAATCTAGCTTTCCTTGCGCTTTCATAGAGGCAGCCATCAGTGTTGAGTCTCATACGCAGCTGCCACAGTGAAATTCCCATTCTGGCTCCTGCTTATGCATCTCTTTGATCATAGTTTTTGTTGCAGCTCCTTTTGATTTGGTTCTCTTTCAAGCTATGCACGCCATGTTCATGTCATACCATGTTTGTTGTTGCTAGTTTGGGTATTGTTTTGTTTAGTTGCTTATTGGATTTTGTTATAGTCTACGTAGCTTAGCAGCTCAATTTGGCATTATGTTTGTTGTTGCTAGTTTGGGTGTTGTTTTGTTTAGTTGCTTATTGGATTTTGTTATAGTCTAGGTAGCTTAGCAGCTCAATTTGGCATTGGAATTTATATCCTAAAGAAAATTGGATACATTATTACATCAACTCAAGTACATGTGTCAAGTGAACAAATTCTCACGAACATGTATATTTTTTCCCCTTTGGCATTTGATAATGGGTGTTTCTATTAACCTATTATTTTTCTTATCTTAATATTTTAGCAAGATGTTACTTATATTTCTAAATAACATGGACACTTGCACACGGACACGCCGACACATTGACTTTTGAAACGTGGAGGACACGACACTTCGAGGACACGACACTTCAAGATGGTACTTATGTTTCTAAATAGCATGGACACTCAATTGCATGGGCCTATGTGGTTATGTGATATTAAATTGTTCTATTTTTCTTAAAGTTCACTTACATAAGTTGATGGATGTAAAAGATACTTAGTTTAGAAAGAATAAGGTTGGTGTTGCTAGGGTGGTCAATACTCAATTGCTGGACAAGTTGCAGTTGCTGATTTAGGTTAGGATTAACATTATCGTGAAGTTCCTTCCGGTATTAAGAGAATTCTCGTTTATTATTTCTACTTCGCATTTCTGGGATTGCACTCTTACTCTTGCGTTTTTCATGTTCTTGTTGTCCAAGTTTGTATGCTTTTTTTTTCTATTGATATTGAAAGGGCATTTCTTCTATTTAATCTTCAGCCATTTCACGTTGAGCTTATCTCTCACTCTCTCTTTCATTATGCTTCATCGAATGTAACCCAAACCAAACCAAGCCTTAAGTCCCAATCACTTGGGGTTGGCTTCATCGAATGTGGTTTGGTATATTCTTTCTTGCACTTATTTTTTCTGGATTGCCCTCTCACCCATTGTTTGTTTCTTTTTGTCCATTACAAGTTCGTATGTTTGGAGGGATCTTTTTCTCTGTTTCAGCGTCAACAGTTTCAAGGGAAGTGTTCTCTCTCTCTCTCTCTCTCTCTCTCTCTCTCTCTCTCTCTCTATTGTCTATGTGTGTGTTACGATTGTAACGGCGATTTGAGTCTCAAAATTTTCTTTTCTTTTTTTTTTTTCCGGAAAAGGAGTCTCATATGTGCATCTCAATGAATGTTTGATGTTTTTAAAGCAACTTTTTTCCTGTTGGAAGCATTAATGAGTACTCATAAGTGTATGTGAATGAGTTAAGGTTCATGTTTTAAATCATTTCGAAGAAAATAAAGGATTTCTGCATAGTGCCATGACATCTTTGGAAGTCCTAGTAAAAACAATTAGCCACCTCAATGTCCTCTATCACTGTCTGGTACTGTAGTTTGATTGTAAAGGTTGCACAATTGAAGTGGTGCAAACTTAGCTAGACATAAATTTGTTAACTAATTATTGGTTTGAGCTGATAACTTGTAAAGATTATGTTTCGAAGAATTGTCAAGCACTGTTTATTTAATGTTTGAACCTTATTTTTTGCCACATGTGCTGAATCTGCTCATTCATGTAAAACAGAGGATTTTTTTGCTGATTTTATCATGTGAAGTGTTTTATGGTGCATTATAAGAGCACTATGACATCCTACAGATGCAAGAGTTAAAGATCGCATTGAATCTTCTTCCTTTTTGCAACAAGCTTATGTTATTAGGAGTATTTTATTTTTGATTTGTTGTTTGTCACTTGTGTAGGGATCATCTGAGTATGAAGAATTTATAAAAGCAGCAACTTCTGACAATGAAATACAATTTGTTGAAACTAGTGAGTTGGTGTTGCCAATAAACTATTCCCAAATGTGAAACTTGTCCTTTTGTAGGCCTTGTTAAAAGTGAGCATGATAGATACAATACATTTGGTATGTACGTCTTTTTTCTTACACCCATCCTGCAGCTGCATTTTCTCTTCTTTCTCACTTATTTTCCATGTTCCAAGTGATAGTATATGTTGTATGAAGTGTGGTCAATTCATTATATCCTGTTTAGTTTTCTTTGTTAAAAGTTATCCAATTCACAGAACTTAAGATTTCTCCAGGGGACCCGGACACAAATTATGTTTTTGTGGTATTTTGGGTCCTCTTTAACTCCTCGAAGTGATTTAGACTAGAGTTCATCAAGTGAATGGTTCTGCTTGCTTTTGCAGACCTTGAAAATGGAGGACACATTGCAGTTTTTGGACGCATACTAGTTTCCAGTAGTCACTACTTCAGTCAGAGTTTTTTTCCGGTCGTATCAAATTCCAGGTTATCGTTATTCTTCCTTTTTGGGCCCTAATTTCTCTTCATTCTTTAATTTGTTAGAGACACCTCTTTATCTATAATTCATAATTCGAGGCACATTTTGAAGTTTATAAGACTTCTTTGAAAATCAGTTTCCCAATTGTTAATTGATGTTTTTTTTGGGTAAATTAAACCACTTCATAAAGCAAACAACCTCAAGCCAACAGAGAATACAAAATAGACTCTGAAAAGGTGTTCGAACAATGAACATTATAAAAGGGAAAACCGCAAAACCACCCAGTCCCACTTATAAAAGCAAGACAAAACAGACAACAATTAAGGAAAATAGGAAGTACACAACTAGGAATTGAAAATCCTAGAACTTAAGCCCCAAACATCAGACATCAATCTGGCTTCATCAGTACGCTGAAGGCCTCTCCAAGAGTAGAGACATGCTCTAACTTCTGCGATGATGTGAGAACTCAACAAAGGAGCAGGACGAGATTTACCTTGAAAAACTCTATTATTCCTTTCACGCCAAATCCAATAGATTGAAGCTGCCAACGAAAGCTTGTAAACTCTGCAGCGGAGTGAGGCTCCACTCATCCGAGAGCATACCCAGTCAATTTCCCCTAACAACCCCAAGCCTGATCGAGTAATATAATTCTTAGACAGAACCACCTGCCAAACCTCCTTAGAATACGGGCATGAGAAAAATAAATGTTCATGAGTCTCTATGCCATTTAGGCACAAACTACAACCTGCAGTAGTCCCCAGCCCCCAACTACACATTCTGTCCATAGTTGAAAGTCTGCCCAAAAAAGCAATCCACACAATGAACGCCCACCAAGGAACATGGTGAGGAAACCAAACACTTCCTGCCCACAGAACAGTGGGATACGACACCCTCAAAGCCCGCCAAGCATATATGGCAGAGAATTGACCATCTCTAGTAAGGGTCCAACGCACCGAATAAAAGTAGTAGTATTAGGAACCAAAGTAGAAGGAGTTTGAGCTACTATTTCCCTTGTAACCACACTCCGTGGCCTAGGCCACTTCCAGGAACCATGGTGAATAATAGAGGATACCTTAGCAAGTAAAGATCTACCCATATTGACATCACCAAATTTCAGATATAGGGGGCCCAATGCATGCCAGTTATCAATCCAGAGAAAGGTAGAGGAACCATCACCAATAGTATATTTAATCCAAGGTTGGACTAGGTCCCTATGATGAAAAAGCTTCCTAATGGTCCAAGATGCCTCAATAGGAATTCTAATTCTCCCCAAACTTTGATTTTTAATAATGTAGGTATGAATCCATTTTATCCAAAGAGTGTCAGACTTGAGACATAAGGCCCATAAATGCCTTAACATAGATGCTCGGTTCCAATCTTTGAGAAGTCTGAACCCCAATCCTCCTTCCTCCTTAGGAGCACACACAAACTTCCAGGCCACCTTAGCATTAGAAGTTTTGAGCTCAAAGCCAGACCAAAGGAAAGATCTCAGCATCCTTTTGATGTCAGCTAGAACCCTCTGGGGAAGAATGAAAATTGAAGACCAGTAGACTTGTATACTGAAAAGAACTGACTGCACCAACTGGGCTCTACCCCCATAAGAAAGTGTTTTATTAGACCAAGACTGGATTCTACTCAGTATCCTTTCTTTCAACTGTGCACAATCTGCAGCTTTAAGACGAGTAGAGATAAGAGGAACCCCTAAATACTTCACAGGTAAAGTGCCATTAGGGTTTGGTAAAATAACATTCAGACCAGCTTTAGTAACCTCATCAACACCTGAGAAAAATATGGTACTTTTCTGCATATTAGGACTAAGACTAGAGAGCACATGGAAATCAGCCAAAGCATCTGCCACTAACTGAAAAGTATTAGCTTCAGCCCCACAGAGAACAAAAAGATCATCTGCAAAGATTAGATGAGAAATGTTTAAGGCCTTGCATCTTGGATGAAAAGCAAATTCAGGACACTGGCTAATACGATACTGAAGAAGAGCAGTAAATCCTTCCATGACAAGCAGAAAAAGATAAGGAGATAATGGATCCCCTTGTCATAGCCCTCTCTTTCCGGCGAAGAACCCCTCCAATTCCCCATTTATCACCACTGAATACATGGGCGAAGTTATGCAGACTTGAACCCAATGAATGAATTGACTAGGAAACTCCATTGTCGTCATAATATTCAGCACAAACTCCTAGTCCACTGAATCGTAGGCTTTCATTAAGTCCATTTTTATGGCACACCTAGGCTTGCCACTCTCTCTATGATAATTCTTGACAATCTCCTGCATAAGCAAAATGTTGTCCAATATCGATCATCCTTTTACAAAAGCGGATTGATTTGGACCGATAATAAAAGGAAGAAAAGGTTGCAACCTATTGGCAAGAACTTTTGTTGCACATTTATAGACCACATTGCAACAAGCAATGGGTCTAGAATCCCTGATAGTATTAGGAGACTGGATTTTGGGAATCAAAGTCAAAGCTGTGCAATTCCATTGTCTAGGCATTATCCCACTTTGAAAAAATAGTTGAATAGCGTGAATCACTTCCTCCCCCACCACATCCCAATTCTTTTGAAAGAAATCAGAACTAAAACCATCTAGATCAAGGGCTTTCTCCCCTTTAATTGACCACATAGCAGTCTTGATTTCCATGCTAGAGACAGGCTTAGAGAGAGCTTCTTTCATATCACTAGGAAGCCGCTGGGCTACAACAATACTTACCACATGAGAGGCATCAACCTTCTGAGCGAAAGAGGTACCCAACAAGCCCATATAATACCCCAGTATCTCACCTGTCACTGCATCAGGATCAGTTAACCTTGTACCAAAAGCATTAGTCAAACTTAAAATTTTACTTTTTAAAGAATGAGACTTCATCTTGTGATGGAAGAACCTGGTATTGTGGTCTCCTAAAGCAAGCCATTGAATTCTAGATTTCTGTTTTTTGAATGACTCCTCTGCTAAACTCAACTCCACAAACCTTGTATGTAGAATCCTTTCCTCTTCGATAAGGGCAACATCATAAGGACGTTGAAAACATTGCTCTTGAATAGAAGCCAACTCATGTCTAGCTTGGTCAACCCGGCCCCCAATATGAGAGAAAAACTTTTTATTGAAAGCCCTGAGAATTGGTTTCAATCTCACAAGTTTCCCATATAACTGAGAGTGTCTAGAGCCTCTAAAAGGCTCCCTTCAAGACTTCACGTTATTCAACTATTTTTTCAAAGTGGGATAATGCCTAGACAATGGAATTGTTAATTGATGTTTTTGAAAATACAGCTTAAAAGGTTGGATTTAAATGAGATGGGTCCTCTAGCAATTCAGCCCGGTTTTATTTTCCACTAGTGTTATAGATTGTTTAACTTGAATCATCTTAAATACGTATAATTTTCTAAGAAGGCCATGTTTATTGAATATCTCTTGACACATGAATGAGGCTATGTGGTGGTAGATATGTGCCAACTGTTGCATTATGTGGTGGTAGACATAGTTGTCAAATTGGGAATTGAATTGAGAACCGAAAAGGCCCATTTGCGAATCATGAATCACTCCAATTCAGTTGAATTCTTAAAAATGCATAAAAAAAATATAGATTTCAAGCTGACAAGAAACAAAAACTCATAAAAATAAATTGCATGTACAACGAACCAATTGTTGTTCTTGTATGGCTTCCACGTACCTCTCATAAATCCAAAACTTGTTCCATGCATATCCTCCTTCTCTAGCCTACAATTCAAAGTCAAGCCTTTCATTCTTTTGTTGCACACATGAAGACAAGACTAAATATCAATCATACTCATAAGCCTCGAATTCGCTAACAATAATATAATTAATTTGATAGCTTAAATATCAGATGTAAGCTTGTAATTATTATACCGCTTGTTACAATTAGATTGTTCCTTGGGAGTGTGGTTGAGCAATAGGGATTGGAGTTCTCATTGTTGTTGTTGGGCTTTATGTTTCATTTGAAAAAGTGTAACTAGAATTGACTTTGGTTTGGAGATAACAAAAATGTTGATGTGGTCTATTTAGGAGTTTTTTTTGTTTGCAACTTTTTGTTGACTTTGAGTACTCTATCAATTATGCAATATACTTTTTGGTTTATATGAACCTCACTTGATATTTAAATGTATATTTTTTTATTTGCTTGAGTTGACTAGTTGCCTATCCTACTATCATGCAATATGTTAGCAAAATTTTAAAGTTGGGCCACTCATTTAGACTTTAAAGCTACATGGTGAGACATTCAAACCTCCATGTAAAGGAACGTGTTTTCCAATTTCATTGCTTCGGACAACGTAGCCCATTTTTTCCAATTGTGCGCCTCTCTATTGTTACGTTTGCTTTGGTCTCGAGGGTTTTTGCATCTTTTGTGTGTTGAAAGTGATGTTTGGAATGGCTTTATTTATTTTTTGACCAAATTACTAAAATGTCTTCCAAGACTTTTGAGGAATTCCTTATGTGACCCACCGAAGATGCTTGGTTTTGTCTTCTTGTGGGAGGTATTTTATGTTTGTGTGTGTTATTTCCAACTCTAAGCCTGGCTGTTGCTTTAGCTGTCTAACCTGCAGTTTGTTCTTGTTTTGGGTTATGCTACTTGGTGTCCTAGGCAGTGATTTAAATACGCGAGGCGACAAAGCCCTTGTCGAGTCGAGGCGAGGTGACGCCAGCGCCTCATTGAAGCGAGGCGAGCGTTTTTAAAAAAAGTAATATAAACTACATAAACGACCAATATTCACTCCTACCATCAAAACAAGAACAAACATTACCATATTACATAATAACCAACAATCCAACATTCCAACATACGAAATACTAGTAAAATACATTCATAAAATGTAACAAACTAACAATCTAGATATTCCAAAAAAAAAAAAACCCATCTGCCTAGCTCCACTAGCAAAAAAAAAAAAACCCAGCTGCAAAAGAATACCCAGCACTAGCAAAAGAATACCTAGTCATATTTCTGTTTGTCTTTGACCAAAAAAAAAAAAAAGAATACCCAGTACAGTCGGCAAAAAAGAAAAAGAAAAAAAAAGAACACCCAGTCCAGTCGGCTCTCATATTGCAGCCAACTGACCCAGAAGGGTGAGAGAAAGGGAGAGAAAGAGGGAGAGAGAGAGAAGAGAAGGGTGCGTCTATATATATACACACACACACACACACACACCCCCACACCTTGTCAGCAGGAAAAGAAGAAGAAGAAAAGGAGAAGAGAAGGGTGCGAGAGAGAGATCAATCGATCTCAGAGAGAGAGAGAGAGAGAGAGAGAGAGAGAGAGAGAGAGGGAGAGCTTACCTTTGAGTTCGATCGCAGACGAGAGGCGAGAGCAGAGAGGTTCGATTGTGTGTGTGCTGTATAATTGTAAGTTATTTTTGCCCTTATATGTGTTTTTGACCTGGACGATGCCTAGGCGTGCGTTTTGGGTCGCCTTGCGCCTCGCGCCTAGTCGTGATTTCAGCGACTAGGTGGTCACCTCTTCGATACTCGCCTCGCCTCATCGCTCGCCTCGCCTAGGTGCGATTTTTTAATCACTGGTCCTAGGAGTGTTGAACTAATGCCACAATTTGCAGAAATTGCGACGGAGTTGAAGGAGCTGGGGAGTGATGTTGTGAGGGCCAAGGTTGATGTTATGAGGTATCCGAAAGCTGCGTCCAATCTCAGGATCAAGGGGTATCCCACTATGCTTTTGTTTATCAATGGGAGTTTTCAAGTCAACATTGGTGGATTTACCTTGTAAGCATTGCTTTCGCTATCGAATTTTGCTCAACTTATCAAGTAAATATTGCTTCAATTGTGTATTTATGTTGTGGGTATGTGAATTTAAGTTCTCACATACCCGTTTGGGTAAAATCTTTGTTTGATACGAACCATGGCAAATGAAAAATTCAGTTTTAAGCATAAGTGTAAGTAAAGGCTTGAAAAGTAGTTGTAAGTGACGCATTTAGCCGTGGAAAGTTCAAAAACAGTCCCCATTGATTTGAGAACAATGAGTTCTACTCAACTTGATATGAGTTTGAGCAAAGGAAGTGGAGAGAGATTTGGTTGGTTTTAAACTCACATTTAAGTTTGAGTAATTTAAATACATAACCTATGTTGCATATCTACGTTTGAATATTTGTATGTCTCTGCGAATGGGTAATGTTTGTCTTTGTCTTGTTTGTCTTTGTCTATTTGGTGGGATATAAGGAAATCAACTTTGGTTTTGTATTGGTTTGTTTTAGGCAAGAAATCGTGATATGGGCAAGCAAGAAAACGAGTGAATCTGTCATTCGAGTTAATTCAGATATTTTGGCGAAAGAGTTTCTTAAGAAACATTCGATGATTGTTGTTGGGCTGTTTGAAAATTTTGAGGTACGTGAAGTTGAGTCTCAAAATTTTCTTTCTCACAGGAAAGCAGTCTCATATTTGCACCTTAATGAGTGTTTGTTGTCCTTAAAACGTCTTTCATGTTGGAAGCATTGTTGAGTACTAATGAGTGTAAATGAATGAGTTAAGGTTCATGATTTAGAAGCATTTCCACGAAAAGAAAGCATTTTTGTATGGTGCCATGACATATTCGGAACTCCTAATAAAATCAATTAGCCATCTCATTGTCCTTTATCGCTGTTTGGTACTGCAGTTTGATTGGAAATGTTGCTCAATTGAAGTGGTGCAAACTTATAGCTGGACATATATTTGTTGACTAATTATCGGTTTGAGCTGATAACTTGTAAAGATTATGTTTTGTAGAATTATCAAACACTGACTATTTAATGTTTGAACCTTATTTTCTGCCATATGTTTTGAATCTGCTGTTAAAACAGAGAGATTTCTTTTGCCAATCTTATCTTGTGAAGTGTGCTTGTGATGTATTATAAGGGCACCATGACATCCTAGAGATGGGGGAATTAAAGATTGCATTGAATCTTCTTCCTTTTTGCCATAGCTTATGTTTATTTTATTTTTGAATTGTTGTTTGTTACTTGTAGGGATATGATTACTAAGAATTTATGAAAGCAGCGACTTCTCACTTTGAAAATACAATTTGTTGAAACATGCGTGTTGGTGTTGCCAATGTTCTCTTCCCAAATATGAAACTTAGTTATCCTTTTGTTGGTCTTGTTAAAAGTGAGCCGAATAGATACACAACATTAGGCAAGTACATCTATTTTTTGTTACACGACCATCTTGCAGCTGCATTTGCTCTTCTTTCTCGCTTATTTTCCATGTACTATGTGATAGTATATGTTGTTTGAAGTTTGGTCAATTCATTATATCCTGTTTAGTTTTCTTTTTAAAAGCTATCCAATTCATAGGACTGTAAGGTTTCTCCAGGAGATCCGAACACAAAGTATGTTTGCAGTATTTGGAATTCTGATTTTACTCCTCGACGTGAGTCAGTGTTCATCAACTGAATGGTTCTACTTGCTTTTGCAGAAGGCACCTTGAAAATGGAGGACATATTGTTAGCAATCTTGATCCGCCTGAGGTCTTTTGTGTGCGCGTAGGCCCAATCCGTTGGGGAGTATTCACAGAGTTCACACCACATCGCCTGAACCCAATATACATTGAATGACTCATATCCACTTAAAAAGCTAAGTCTTGTAAGTGGTGAGCCATCCAATTGTATATTAAGGTCCAACTATTTTTCTATTTATCTGATGTGAGACTCAATTTTTCACACATGTTCCCAACACATATTGCAGTTTCTGGACGTATACAAGTTTCCTTTAGTCACTACAGTGACAGAACTGGATTCAGTCAGTTTTTTCTTCTTGTACCAAATTCCAGGTAATCGTTATTCTTCTATTTTGGGGCCTAATCTCTCTTCATTCATTAATTTGTTAGAAACATGCCCTTATGTATAATTAATAATTGGAGGCACATTTAGAAGTTTATAAGACTTCCTTGAAAATCAGTTTCCCCCTTGTTAATTAATGTTTTCAAAAAAAAAAAAAAACAGTTGTAAGGATTTAAATGACATGGGTCCTCTAGCAGTAAAGCTTGGCTATATTTTCCAAATGTGCTATTGATTTGATGCATTTGAATCATCTTAAATACCTATAGTTTTTTAAGAATACCATGTTTATAAATGGCTCTTGATGCATGGATGGGGCTATTTGGTGGTAGATATGTTGTTATGCCTACAGTTGCATTAGGCTGGCGAGGTGTTCCATTGTCTAAGACAATGACATGTTGGATTACCTTTCCGTCTTAATCCTTAAAGAAACAAATGCTGAATAACATTTCTAGCAGAAAGATAGGGAAAATAAAATGAAAACAAAATCAAATAAATCACATCAGAAAAATAAAAAGGAAAAGAAAAATCTACGAGTGCTAAGTGTGAACATGACCTTGAATAACTGGAGGAATTCTGCTTGATGTTTACGTCCCACTATTTAGGTGTACACGTTGGATTACGAACTTGGTTATCTTTCATTTACATTCAAAGTTTGGTTATCCGTCGACATAGTATGGAAAACTTGCAAATCAGAAAGCCCAAAAGATTTGCTTTTCTATTGATAGTGGTAGATTTTCCAAAAGAAAGGGTAACCTGCTACTCTTTTTTTTTTATTTTTTTATTTGGTGATAACTTGTTACCTGAGTAACCGGTTGTAGTAAGTGTTGTCATACTCGCCGTTCAAAAAAAAAAAAAAAGTGTTGTCATACTCCACAATAAGTTTAGCCTTATAAGATAGTAAGTGTTGTCTTAGTCGATGGTATATAAAACCTGTTTCTGTGGTAAGTAATCCTACGTTTGTTTTTTCAAAAGTTTACAAAACCATCTCATTTTTAACAAAACCACTCTACTTTTTGTTAACAATTTTGATCCAAGGGCTGTGATTTACCAATTTTCAATCTAATGGTCCATGCAGATCAAAAAAAAAAAAAAAATCTAATGGTCCATATTTATTGGGAGTATGATACTCCCATACCACTTGGGAGCATCATAGAAGTTTTGCTTTCACAAACGTCTCTTTTTTTTTGAACAGCCCCTTTACGGATTACTGCAATTTCTATCAATTGACTTTCCCCTCATAAGTGACATCGAAATCAGATCTTTTTTGTCTTGGACATGTAGGCGAAGGTAATCCTCTTGAACTTCTTGGCGAGTGCTTCGAAATATCCATGGTAGGGGAGGAACTTGGCATTTTGAATCTCCCACTTACCGATGGTCTGGCTTATGACTGGTGAAGAATCTCTAAACACATCCAGCTCTTCGCCATGTCAACTGCTGCTTGAAGTCCGGTAACACATGGCTCGTATTCTGCAACGTTATTCGAACAGTCGAACTTCAGATTCATTGCAATGGGGTTGTGAGCATAAGGGGGTGAGACCAGAACTGCCCCTACTCTGCCTCTATCCTCTGTCCCCTTCCTTCTTTGTATTGATGTCTTTGTCTTTCGTAGCTGAGGTTGAACGGAGTTTTGGGAAAGTGCCCAACTGGTCTTGACCGACCAACTGCCTCACTGCAGAGAAAGAAGCTCCTACTATCTTTCGATTATGATATGACTCTGATGGACTCACCTGCATGAAAAGTGCTTGCCTAGGTGGACTTCTTTAAGTGTTAATTGCATAAGGAGGTTGATGAAGCGCCAACGTGCTTGTGCTTTGTTGACGAATCCTATCTGGGTTTTTAATTCTTTGCTCAGCTTGAATCACAAACTATCCGAAAGGTGGAAGTCAAAATTCTTTGGGCTGATGAAGAGCCAGGATCACTTCCTTTGAGGATGCAAATTGAAGAAAGAAGGGTACCCTAGCACCAAGATAGTGGAGACTTAATAAGGACATTACTGCCTTCGCTAAGAATGTGCATGGTTAAGAAGTCGGGGATGTTGTTATAGAAGAAATGGGCTATCTATTGATAAGTCCAATGGTTCTCTGACTCTGTCATTCTTTTGTTTCAAAAAAAGAGTTATATAGGGTGAGTCGAGTTTCACTCTGATAAGGTAATGAATTCCATTTAGGGCTCCTCTCTCTCTCTATACCGATTACAGATTATGTTTCTCTCTCACTAATCGATTACAGATTGTTAACGACTCTCTCGTGATCCTCTCTCTCTCCCTCTCTCTCACAAAATCGATTCTCAATCCCTTTCACAAACCCCTTTCTACGTTCAAACCCCCCCCTCTCTCTTTAAATCGCGACATTACAGATTCTTCTCGTTCAAAATCATTTGTGCTCTTTTAGGGTTTTCACTTGAATCACACCGGCTCACAAATCCTAGGGTTCTTCGTGCCCTAATTTTCTCTCCAAAAAATGGCCAGAAACAACCGAATCTCAGATGACGATTTCTCTTCACTCCACGATAATGTGGATTTCAGAAACATTCGTTACGAAATCTGTTGCGCTCATGTTTTTTTTCTCTCTTCGCTCAATTTCTGTAGATGAACTCAATGCTGAAGAGGACGAGAGAACCCGTCGACGGTGATGCCATCAACGTCGATGAAGATGAGTGTTAATGGTTCGTATTTATTTATTTTTTTGAGTAATTTCAATGTGTTGCTGTTTATTGGTCTTTGTACACGTTCTCCATTTATGTACATGGAGTGGAGGACGTGGTGGAAGAGCAGTGGGACTGCACCACCCAAAACCGATTCCTCCATCCATTTCACAAACCCCTCTTTCTCTCTCACTCCTCTCTATCTATAAATCGCGACATCCCAGATTCTTCTCATTCAGAAGCATCTGTGATTATGGCTTTAACTTGAATTGCAACTGCCCACGAATCCTAAGGTGCCCTAATTTTCTGTCCAGAAAATGGCCGGAAACAACCGAATCTTAGACGACGATTGTAAAAACCCCATTCTCATTCCACGAAAATGTGGATTTCCGAAACATTCGCTACGAAATATGTGGCGCTCACTTTTTTATTCTCTTCTTTCGTTTCGTGCAGATGAACTCGATGCTCTCGATGCTGAACAGGACGAGAGAGAACTGGTCGACGGAGAGTCAGTGAAGCAGTCAACGAAGATGAGGAAGACGGTATTATGGCCTTTTTTTCTGCTTTTTTGTTATGGTTTGTTTCTCCCACTGTATACTCTTGTTTTTGCCGTCTCTTCATTTTAGTTGGTTTCTAGGGTTCTGACAGCTCATTAGGGTTTATTTGGTTTCACCTTTTTTGCTCTGAGAAGAAGGGACTTATTTTAGTAGTTTACTAGGGTTTGTGAAGCTACGATGAATGATGCTTTTTCAAAACTGCTTTTTCTCTTGCCTTTTTCCTCTGTTGAATCTAATCAAAAGCTTCATTGGATATTAAGCCCTCCAATTAGTAACCCCAAGTTGAAGCACTTCTGTAAATGCAATAAAGGCAAAGTGGTTATTTTGAAAACCCCAAATTGGCCTTGAAGACAGTAAGTGTTCCCCACCGCTTTTGTGTAAGGACATCTATTGTTTAGAAACCCACAATGTTCTATTGCTTTCTTCCCTTTTTTTTGGTTGCTTGTTTGTTGGTTGATGTTAAGTTTTAGATTGCTGGTTGTTAAGATTACTTAAGTCTATCCCAAGGATTTTGAAGCACCACCATTTGGAGACATGACAAAGCTGGCCTAGTTACACGAACCGGGAGTTCTACAAAATTTAAAATCCAGATATGATATAAATGAAATATATGTAAGTCTACTTATTTTTTTTGCATAACACTGGCATTTGCTTCCAGATGGAGGCTAATTGACATAATGGTGCACGTGAAGTATATTAATCGCTGTGAACCCTTTTAGAAGACTACCACATTTGTATGATAGCCATATAATGGCACAATATAAGGGGGGTAGCATGATGAGCATTATCATTTTGCAATAATCAAACCGTAGCCATGGAATCCGCTTCCACTTCCAGATTTTGTATGTTCGGATCCCTAGATAGTTGTAATTCATCTTGTAATGCGCAAAAAACTATATAGATGAGACATAATGATTCTATATAGATGAGACATAATGATCCCAATATAGTTCTAATCTAACGTTCTTTATCGACATTTGTTACCTTGATTAATTTTTATTCCATTTTCGATTTATGGGCTTATGATTCTTTCTCTTTCAAAATTTCCATTTCATTTGGCTATTTCTGTAGACAACCACCCATTATGACTCATAATATTTAAGGATCGACTAACAATAGAAATAAAATATCAATTGAGGAGAACTATAAGTCAACCAAACAGGAATTTTTGGAAAAAGATCTTTTTGATCTCTTTTCTAACTTGCATCTAAGATAGATATAATGTAAAAATTTAAGGTCATTTTTTGTTTCTAGATTTGAAATAAGGTCTTGGGTAGTGATATAACATCTTGGACACTACTTTGTATTTTTGCTGATGAGTTGTACATCCTGTGTTTCGTGCCATAGTGCCATGGTTATTCATGTTTCGTTCATCTGCTAGACTTATGTGAAAAATCGCCGCTAGACCCTTTGCTTAAAGGGTTTTATTGCCTTGTCACGATTCAATGTCAAAGGGTAATTGCTGTTCTTGTAAATCATCAGGCACTGACGACTTGGAATATGAAGCTTATAGTAACTTTGAGCGCGACTACAGAGTTCTGTTGGGTTTGTGTGATAATTTAAGATGGGGTCTGCGTGATGAATTATTTCAATGGCTTGATGCTCTTGTGCACCATTCATTCATGCGCTATTGTACATTAGGTATATTTTTAGTTTTTCACATAGTATTGTTCTAATTAAAATTTTAAAAGAACATGCTTTATTCTATTGTTGATGCAAGTTGTTAAATGTGGAACACTTATGCTTTGTTTGGTTTGTGTTTCGAAATTTTTTTTTGAAAAATTATAGGGATAATAAGTGGAGAGAGATAGAGAGAGAAATGTTAGAAGTAGGGAGAATCTAGATGGAATTTTTTGAAATTTTTTTTTTTGAAAATGGAAGAGAACAAGGCATTATTTTCTAGAATTCAATACATCATACAATCTTGTTGTCCATTTCAACCTCTCCTGATTTTGATACGGTTGGTTGTTTTCAATTTTTCAATTTTATAGGTGTTGGCCATTGTTGATATCTTAAGTGTATTGCACTGCTTCATGTCTTTGGACCAACAATGGTGTGGTTATTGAATTTATTCTGCTTCCCAGTCCAAGATATTGTTGTGCTGTTGTTTGGATATATTTAATAATGCTGTTTTCCATTGCATAGTTATTGCTGGAGGGTTGTCGCCAGGTTTTCAATGGCATGGGTAAGAGTGGATTCTGCTGAGGCATGGGTTGTCGCCAGGTTTTTAATGCGTTGGTTAGTTTACTTAACCTTAGTTTTGATGGCAACTTTTCATGTTTGGCTGTTTGGACGTATAATTTATGTTGTGAGCTTGTGTGTGTGCATGTGTAGTTAGAGTTTGCTTCCATTCTAAGTTTATCCTGCTGGTGTGCAAATTATTGAAATTTTATGGGTCGTTAATCCTACATTTTCTTGGAGCAGTGCCATGGTTATCCATGTACTGCTTATTTGCTGGATTTATGTGAAGCATCGTTACTTCCTCCCTTTTTTCCTTTTCCTTATTATGTTTTTGTTTCTTACTTCCCTGCATATATACTAGGTTAGGCAAACTTCTTAGGGGGTGTTGCTTCTACGAAGAGTGTTGAAGGATTCAACCCTGTGGCAACGAAGAAAAGGTTTTTTTAGATATATCTCGATAAGGTTATTGAACAACAACTTTTGCTTTCTTTTTTAGTCATCATTTCTAACATGTAAAGAAACCAAACAATGAAGAAAACATATGTGGCTGGTGCTGTTTTTAATTTCACAACTAGGAACTTATACTTTAAGTTGCAAACTTCTTGTAGTATGAAGAGCCAAACTCCGGAATAGGATTCCCTGGTGCCCTTGAACTCATTACTCAGGTATGAACGGCACTGAATATGAAGCTTCTTGAAACTAATACTTTGTTGCTGAATTGAGTTGGTGTACAATGATGCCGATGTACGACAGTCTAAAAGGAAGGGGCTCAAAATTGCTATTGCATCTAGTGCAGACCGAATCATGGTCGATGCAAATTTAGCGGCTGCTGGTCTACCATTGTCAATGTAAGCAAATGTAATTATGTGTGATTAGTTAAAAGGTTGTCAAATCATCTATTTGGTAAAGTAGTTGTAATTTTCATCATTTAAGAGTGAAGGTTGTGATTCTTTCCAGTGTGCTTTTATCAGGTTTGATGCTATTGTATCAGCAGATGCATTTGAGAATTTGAAGCCTGCTCCTGATATATTTTTGGTTGCATCGAAGATTTTGAATGTGCCAATTGGTGAGGTATGTTTGCGCATTTATCTACTTGACAGTCAAATGTTGCACGGTTATTACTCATTGATCCAACATAGTTAGTGTATATGACTGAGATTACAGCTGCATATTACTATTATGCAGGAATTAGGGTTATTTACCTAGACACCCCTCCAAATATACCAGTTTTTCACGGTCACCCCCTCTACAAATTTTTGCTACGGCGAGACCCCCTCATTAAAGTTTACTTTTCTTTTAAACCCCTTCCATTAGCCTTCCATCTAGAACCATTAATTTTTTTACCAAAATTCATTTAAAAGTGGTCTAATCTTCCAATATTGCCCCCTACTTGAATATACTCCCCCAAAAAGCCCCTCTCCCCTACTGGAAAACAAGCTGAACATATTTGTTCCCAACCAGATCTGGAAAATGAGAGAGAGGAAGAGGAGTAGGTGGAGCACCACCACCAGCAATTTCCACCACCACTGGCGACTCCCACCAACCCTTCGAGAAAATTGCGACACCACCATTACCCATTAATTCCGTAATTTCTTTGGAGTTGTTGATACCCATTTCATCAAATCAAACACATGCAGTTGGGGAATCGAACAAAACCCACTTGACAAACAAAACCCACTTGACAAATGTATAGATCCCATCATCTCAGAAAAGGTTAGACCCCATTTGGGAGAGAAGAGAGATGAAAAAATTGGGTTTTGTTGAGAGTGAGAGAAATGGGAATCGGGAGAGAAAAGGTGACGGTGAGTTTGGAGGCGGCGGCAGCGGTGGTGGTCGGGGAGAATCAAAGCCAGATGGGTGGAGGCGGGGGCGAATGGGCCCATGATGGGTTTTCAACTTTTTTTTGTGTTTCTGTTCCTTTTTTTCCTTTGAAAAGCAGAGAAAAGTGTTGCTGTGGCTATTTGTATGTAAGAGCAAAATGGTCTTTTCATTCATTCCATCCAACAGTGTTAGGTCCCCCAAACGAAAACTTTAATGAAGGGGTTTGGCCGTAGCGAGAATTCATCGGGGGGGGGGGGGGTGGTGTCCATGAAAAACGGGTAAACATTGAGGAGTGTCTAGGTAAATAACAAAGTTTTGAATACCGTTTCGGACAAGGTACCGGTTTCTTATTGGTACGGTACGTACCGGTACCGGTCAGGTACCGGATACCGTTTCGGATTTACCGCAACTACAATTATATATAATTATAACTCAAAATTTTTTTCCCATACTATGCAATTCATTTTAAATAAATATTTATAAGACAATAAAATTCACATAATTGACTTTTCCTTTTCCCAACAAACCCATTTCTTCTCTTCCTATTTTTAATCGGAAAATTACTCCACTTCCATTCCCAAACCATGTGCTCTAAAACCACTGGTTTTGTACACAAAAGAAAAATCCCAACTTTTGTAACTTTCCCTAGTTTTGTACATATAAACTCTCTCTCTCTCTCTGACTTACGAAAAACCTAGATGAAGTTCATCTGATGAACACCCGCCTGAGTCTTCCTCTCTCTCTTCTCTCTCTCATACTTACAGTCTTACACCACTCCATTTTCCTTAACCAGTGGAAAGATCTAATTTCATCATTCTTCCCTTCTATTCTCCAAGTGGGTTGTATTCTGTATTGTTGAGAAGGATTCCAATGGGAAGATCTATGTAAGTAATCACTTCCAGCCACGGTCAATCCTAGGATAAGCTGGAGAAGACCACGAGGAGCTACTTTTTTTTTCCGATCTCCTCTTTTCTCTTTTTTTCCTTCTATTTCTCCATTTTCTCCGCTGCCTGGTGTGAAATTGTCCGGTTTTGCAAAATTCTGGCCGAAATCACCGGTAACATCATCTCGGCCGGTATCGTCCGGTATTTTCGGTAAGGTCCGGTACGGTCCGGTATTGAAGCCGGGACAGTATTAAAGGGTTACAGTACCGTTTTTTTATCAAACCGGTACGTACCGGCCGGTACGGAACGGTATTCACAACTATGGTAAATAATCCCAGGATTTACGATATCTTCTTTAGCAATTCATAGTCAGTTTGTATTGTTGAAACTTAAAACAGACGGTTTTTTTTCCCTCTAGTACTGAATGAAGTTTATGGATCTTCTCCAAGCAAATTTTGATCATTATCTGAAACATTGGGGTTAATTTAGTAATTTATGTCCTTGGCTTGGGGGGTTTAGTAATTTATGTCCTTAGCACGCCCTACCAAGTGAGCTGGTGGCTAGAAACCTCTACAAGTGCAAAGCACATGCAAGTATTGCATATGCTTTGAGGTTTGAACTCATGATCAATCGCATGCTCTAATGCTTTGTTAGATGACTAGTTGTATTTGTTAAACAATCTTCGGTAGAACTCAACCCCAAAAGCTATTGAAGTGAGGGTGCTCTCACACTTATATACTTCATATTACTTTGGTACTCAGGCGATGTGGGAATTTGCTTCACACCCTTCCTACGCGCAGCGTGCTCATTCTTGAGTGTAGAGACATTCGCCCTTCCCATTCCTTATACCTAGTTCTAACTCTGATACCATGTCACACGGTCATGGGTAAAACTCAATCTCAAAAGCTAGCAATTGAAGTGAGGATGCTCTCACTCTTATGTACTTCATATTACTTTTGTACTTAGGTGATGTGAGATTATGCATCACACCCTTCTTCACTTGCAGCGTGCTAACTCGGCAGTACTTGTTGCGTTCAGCCCAGATACACGCACCCTACTACACATCCCTAGTACCTAGTAAAATATACATGGTCTTGGGTAGAACTCAACCTCCAAAGCTAGTTGTTGTAGTGACCATGCCCTCACGCTTATGCACTTTATATTATTTTGGGACCCAGGCGATGTGGGCTTCTCTTTACAGTCTTAAATGCTTAGACGCTTAGTTAAGGGGTTTGACATTATTTTCAAGCTAATACTCACCTTACATGCAAGCTCATCTCCAATGTAAAGAGGCAGACACTTGAGGAAGGTAAACAATGGCTGAACAAAGAGAACAGTGAGATAAGGGGATGACAAGACTTGAAAACTGAACTGTTAAGCACCTGATCTTGTACTAGCTGATAGAAGACGAATCACTCGAGCTCGAGTTAGGCGCCTGGATGAAGGTTGAAGAATGATTCTAGCTCAGCTGGCATCAGGATTTCATTTCACACTAGCCCAAAGGTACTGGGTTGTGCTATCGGAGGCTGACGGGCTTGTTATGAGCTTTGGTAATATATAAAATTGT
>BPLS01028760.1:4719-18270 GCA_019656275.1 Rhododendron kiyosumense | reverse complement strand
GAGTCATATTGATAAGGGGAGGAGTGATTAATCATTGAAGAGACAAACCCTATTAAAACCTATTGTTTTGTTCATAATTCGAAGGATGATGGTGCGGCCATTATCAGGTTTCAAGTGGATGCGGCCATTGAAGACGGCCCTATGGGCACCCCAGATTAGATTTTAACTAATCCTCCTACTCATGTGGTTGGTAAGCAGAGAAGAGTTGGGAACAACGTTTCTGGAGATCAATCTTCCCTTGTTGCTATCCATAAGATGGAAAGGAGAGTGAGACGGTCGAAGAGGAAGATTGAAAAGAAGAAATCTTTATTGGAGCTTGGGATGAAGGTCGTCAAATTGAAACAGAAAAGCATGAGGGTCTCTCCTCCTTTATCTTCTGATGACATCCGGAATAGAAACTCCATCTTCTTGAAGGAAGCTCGCAAGACGTTGGATGTAGGTCCCACGGTGGGCATAGATGTTAGAGGTGGGAGAAACTTCACTTTAAAGAAGTTTGTTGACGTGTAAGAGGAAGAATTTAAGGAAAGGATCCATGCTCTAGATGATTTGGAGAAAGAGTTTGTCTTGGAGGAAGAAGTGGATTTCGAGGATGGTACGTCTCTTTCTTTGGAATTTTTATTTTGAGGTTTGGCGGGTTAGGTTGTTGTTTCTTGGTTTTGGCTTTATCCTTTGGTTTTACTCTCTTTGAGTTTCGGTGTATTTTTTAGTCCTTGTTTGTTCAGGGTGTTTGGGGGTGTTTAGAGGTTGTTTTGGTGTGGTTTGTCACTTTGGTTCCTTGCCTTCCTTTTAGTTTGGTTCTTGGGTGGCATTTTCGCCAGTGTGCCCGTGATTCGTTAAATCTTTGTGCTCTTTTTCAAAGATTTTGCTTTTAAAAAGGAAAAATAAAGGTTCTTTTGAGATATTTCAGTTTTGTGCTGCTTAGTGTTCCATGAAACATGTTATTGACTATATGTATAACATCTTGCATATCTCTTAGCTTTGCGCTTTTTTGCTGATTACTAACACATTTGTTTTTGGCTGTTGTGGACAAAAGAGTGTTCTTGGACTAATTCGGCTTGCCCCTTCTAAGAAGCGAAAAATTCAGATACTTAAAGATGTTAGCGGCATCGTGAAGCCATCACGGTAATGAAATCAAGTTGGAAACCTTTTCTTTTCATGATAGACAGGGAAGTAATCTTGCTTATGGAAAAATGGTTTCTCAAAAAAGGGAGTAATGTAGAGATTGCCACTGGGAAAAAATTCTATACATGTTGTTTGTATAACAAGAAAAAAAAATTTGGGAGTTCTATTTCCATATTGTATTTTGGTTAGTAATGCAAAAGTAATACATGTTTTGTTTATTGTAATCTATGCTTCATTTTGTGGTGCATTTGGAAGGAAAATAGTTGGTCTTTTAAGGAGTTTTTTGGTTATGGATATAGTTTTTTGCTCTTGCATATCCTGGTCTTTTATTCTATTCTCATTTACCTCTCTTTCTTTTTTGGGTCTTCTTGGGTAGGTTGCAACTTGATCAGTATTGTGCTGCCTGGTTGTTTAAAAGTAATACTATTTCATGATTTCAGGATGACATTGCTTTTGGGTCCACCGAATGCGGGCAAAACAACATTGTTGCTAGCACTAGCGGGGAAGCTTGATCGGGACCTAAGGGTATGTTTATGGTTCTCTATTAAATGTTTTTCCTATAGTGCCTTATGTAGTGTGAGGATTTCCTCTTTATTCATTTCTATGTGGCAGTTATCAGGGAAAGTCACCTATTGTGGTCACGAATTGAATGAGTTTGTTCCTCAAAGAACCTGTGCTTACATTAGTCAACTGGATCTTCACTATGGGGGGATGACAGTGAGAGAGACATTGGATTTCTCAGGACGCTGTTTTGGGGTTGGCAAAAGATACGAAATGCTTGTGGAGCTCTCAAGACGAGAGAAAGAAGCAGGGATTAAACCAGATCCTGAGATCGATGCGTTTATGAAGGCCACAGCAGTGTCGGGCCAAGAGTCCAATTTGGCCACAGATTATATTATCAAGGTCACACTTCTGATATCGAAACCGTTGTCTTTTCACATACAGTTTGCTATTGCAGAACTCCTTTTATAATCCCAAATAGAAAATGATTTCGCAGCTCACGGTTAAACGAATTATCACAGAAACTCAGATTGGATATATGTGCGGATATTTTGGTTGGTGATGAGATGAGAAGGGGTATTTCTGGTGGACAAAAGAAGCGTGTGACCACTGGTATGATTTCCAAGACTGTGAAAAGGAAACATATATTGTTCTTGTTGATCACTGCCTTTTCTCCTTGTTTCTTCCAGTTGCATATGTTCTCCTTTCCATGCCAGTGAATTTTGAAGATTCCCATTGCATCTGTTCTTCTTTGTTGAATCTTTTGCTTGTAATTTTAATTACTCCCAACATGCTCATATAAATACATAAAAGTGCTCTTCTACTGTAAGTCTTCGTTGGTGGGTTGGGGGGATCCTATAGTGTAGCTGCACTACAGGGATTGTAGGGCACCAAAACGATACTGTTTTGGTGCCAAATGGGGATGCCACTCAAGTCCTCAAAACTACGTCGTTTTGCCCCCAAGGAAATAAAACAATTGCTCCCTGTTAGAGCATGTACTCCAATAAATAGGTGAACTACCTCATGCACAGTGCATATTTTTATTTAGCTATCAACTTTTTGTTTCACTACAACACCAACACCATTTATTTTACCTAATACCAATTAAAATGTACATTTTTTGTCTGTTTAATTTTTTTAGACTGTTTATATATTTAAAAATATGGTAAAAAAAATTAAGTGCTCCAATTTTCAATCCGTTTGAACCGGTGGCAGTGTGAATATCTTATTTTTCTGATCATTTTATCCTAAATGGTCATAATTAATTTTTATTTTTAGGGCTCTCATAATTAAGTATATGCTCTACAGAGTTCCAAATAAAAAGCAAATAATTGATTATAAGAGCCCTAGAGACAAAAAGTAATTGACCTTTTAGGATAAAATGATCAGGTAAATAAGATTTTCACACAAGTTCAAACGGATTGAAAATTAGAGCATTTAATTTTTGTAGAGGACAAATGTTTTGATTCGAGATTTCCTAAGAATTGACTTAATGAAATCCTCTATTTCATATATTGTAATAAGAAATGATCCATCAGGTTCAAAATGGATATCTAATAATGGATCAGATCGGACCAAAAAACACTAGTTGAATAACAAAATACGTCAAAAAAGAAGTGAGTCAGTACGAAGTTCAAGTTTTGACAATATTTGGCAATCATGGCACCGTTGCATTTTGTTTTGAACTTGTTCCTTTTCACAAAATAGTGAATCAAGCTATAAATTTCAATTTGTCTTATTAACCAATTAGTAGGCTTTCATGTACTTAGATACATTGTGGACGATGCTTCTCAACAACTTCTTTTGTTTCAATTTTTTTTTTTTTTGTCTCTTTTGAAAATGTTATCGAATTCGTTTCCGATACATTTGCAAAATGTTTCCCTTCCTATCCTTTCCAAAATAACACACCAAAGAGTTTCAATCCTTGATTCCTTATTAGTTTGGTTTCAAAATGTGTTGTCAGTGATAAGTCCGGTAAATTTTTTCTTAACTGTGTGCAGGAGAGATGTTGGTGGGACCAGCAAAAGCTCTTTTCATGGATGAGATATCGAACGGGTTGGACAGTTCCACAACTTTTCAGATTGTCAAGTACATGCGGCAAATGGTCCATATAATGGACGTGACGATGATCATCTCTCTTCTTCAGCCAGCCCCAGAAACTTATGATCTGTTCGATGACATCATCTTACTTTCAGAAGGTCAAATTGTCTATCAAGGTTCGCGTGATAATATCCTCGAGTTCTTTGAGTTCATGGGTTTCAAATGCCCTGAGAGAAAAGGAGTCGCCGATTTTCTTCAAGAAGTGACTTCCAAGAAAGATCAAGAACAACACTGGTTCAAAAAGAACCAACCATATAGATATGTCTCAGTTGCCGAATTCTCACAGGCCTTCTACTCATTCCCTATAGGCCAACAACTAGCGGCAGATCTTAGCATTCCGTATGATAAAACAAAAACCCACCCGGCTGCTTTGGTGACAGAAAAGTATGGGATCTCCAACTGGGAACTTTTTAAGGCATGCTTTGATAGAGAGTGGCTCTTAATGAAGCGCGATATTTTTGTTCACATATTCAAAATCACCCAAATAACAATCATGTCATTGATAGCCTTGACTGTGTTCTAGAGAACAACAATGCCGTCTGGCACTTTGCTAGATGGATGGAAGTTTTTCGGAGTTCTATTCTTCAGTTTGGCGAACGTGATGTTTAATGGGATGGCAGAGCTCGCAATGACTGTTTTGGGGCTTCCTGTCTTCTATAAACAGAGGGATGCCTTGTTCTACCCTCCGTGGGCTTTTGCCTTGCCGATTTGGGTCCTTCGGATACCCATCTCCCTCCTAGAATCAGCAATATGGGTTGTTCTTACGTATTACACAATTGGGTTTGCTCCAGCTACAAGTAGGTAAGAGTGCCACCAAACTTAAATTCTGCATTAGAAATTTATACATCCCATTCGGCATCAGGATGTTTAAATTCATAGGTTAAGCCATGAGAAGTTCACTTTGTGCCTGAGATTCATCCAACGGGAAATTGGTTTACTCTTTTCTATGTCCAAATTTGTGTACCTAGAATTTCCAATATTACCTTCATTGATGGGAAAGTGAACCTAATGATTTCATGTTATTAGAGTTTGGTTCACTGACAAATACCCTCCATCGCATTCAGATTTTTCCGTCAGTTCTTGGCATTCTTCAGTATACGTCAGATGGGTCTGTCTCTCTTTCGCTTCATTGCTGCGGTGGGGAGAACACTGGTGGTTGCCAGCTCTTTAGGCACCTTCACCTTGCTACTAATTATTGTTCTTGGAGGATTTATTGTTGCCAAAGGTAAGCTGCAGATTTCATTTTTCTATTTTCCCTTTCGACCGTTTCCTGTAATCACACCAAGCTTTTGGTTGGTTGGTTAGTAATTTTCCAATGTGGTACATTACTTTTCTGAATAATGCTTGGCATTTGGCCAAAAAGTTATGTATTCTTGCATGTGAGTGTTTCTACATAGATGATTAAAGCATTACAACCATTCATTTCCTTTTGTTCCTGCAGAAGACATTGAGCCATTTATGATATGGGGCTATTATATTTCTCCAATTATGTATGGACAGAATGCACTAGTCATGAATGAATTTCTTGACAAGAGATGGAGTGCCGTAAGTTATCTTTTATGTATGTCTTGAAGTCTATGTGTTTTCATTTATATTTGAAATGTTGCGTAATTTCATGTAGCAGCCTCAACAAAATGTTAGAATTTATTTTTGAATGCAGAATAACACAGACCCCCGAATTAATGCACCTACGGTTGGGAAAGTCCTCCTCACGTCGAGAGGCTTCTTCACAGATGATTACATGTTTTGGGTTTGCATTGGAGCACTTGTTGCGTTTTCTATTGTCTTCAATGTTTTTTTTATTGCAGCATTGACTTACTTGAATCGTAAGTTGTTTTGCTTCTCTTTTTTTTGTTTGAAGTTGTCATTTCAATGTGAAAGAACTGTAGGCTTGATGACCCTGTTTCTGTATTATCTACTTCAGCTCTGGGTGATTCAAGAGCTGCAGTGTTGGAGGAAGATGATGAAAAGAAGAAGACACTATATGGACAAATGGCATCTGAAGGTTCAAGCCTTTGCGTTTTCCCCTTAATATCTCTACTTTATAACCAAGTCATTATTCATCCTCATAATACTTTTCAAGTTAAGATGTAGATCACTAGTTACTGGTTGTACAGCCGGAGTTCTTCTTATATCACTCAGATGATAACAAAATAACAGAGAATAGAAGTTCACCTTATATGTTTTTGAAAGACTTTGCGTCCATTTTTCCTTTCCACTTTGACGCTTATGCTGAGTTGCATTGCATGTGTAACGAGAAAAATGAATTTGGCATGCCAAATGTCCTAGGCTAAGGCATGGCAATTTCCTTGTTATAGTAAACAATGTTCTAATGGTCTAAATTCTGAAATCTTTTGAATGGTTACAGGTGTTGATATGGCAGTTAGAAATGCTTTACAGCCTAATCACGCACCTAGAAAAGGAATGGTTTTGCCCTTTCAACCCCTATCACTAGCATTCAATCACGTCAACTACTATGTGGATATGCCCGTTGTAAGTTGCTCGTTCAATCCAGTTTGTTACGGTCTGCTTAAATTCACATCTTTGTGGTTATCGTTTGGCCTTTTTATTTTTTATTTTTATCATGTTTTTTTTAGGATGTACTCATCTATCTGTTATATCATGTTTATCTAGTAAATAGCTCAGCTGGTCTAGCAATGGTACTTTGCCTTCATTCTTATTCTCACTGACATTTGATTTTATGTATAGCTTGTAATGTCCCGCGCCAGAAGACCTGCTTACCCTTAGCCTAACCGCGTGGCTCCAAAGGTTAACCCCGAGTTATACATTATAGCTGACTAGCGTTTCATTATAAACCACTTCACTTCCCCATGAATCCCCAATGTGGGACTTCACAATCTCCCCTACTTAGGATCGCAAAGTCCTCGTTGCGCCCTATGGTCCATCACTTCCACTCACCAAGTGTGTGAGAGAAGTACTTGCTTAAGCACGTCAAGCTCATCTCATGTGGGACCTGCCCAAGCACGACAAGCACCTCAAGTTCCTCACTTGTCGGGCCCACCCAAGCACGTCTCCTCAAGAAACCTGCCCCACACTTCCAGTTGGTGTAGGCTCTGATACCACCTGTAACGAGTAACGACCCGCGCCAGCTGACCTTTTGCAATTCATTATATACTACCACCCAATTCCTTGGGTTTTCAATGTGGGATGTTACATGCCACCACTTAAGTTGCAACGTCCTCGTTGCGTCCCCATGGTGCATCACTCCTATCTACCAGGCAATATGAGACAAGTACCCACTTAAGCACATCAAGCTCGTCTCATGTGGGACCTGCCCAAGCACAACAAACACTGGAAGCTCCTCACTTGTCGGACCCACCCAAGCACGTCTCCTCGCGGAACCCACCCCACGCTTTCGGTTGGTGCAAGCTTTGATAGCACTTGTACCGCCGCGAGACAGCTTCAGCTGTCTCGCGTCAGCTAACTTGCTTACCCTTAGCCTAACCACGTGGTTCAAAAGGTTAACCCCAAGTTATACAGTAACTGGCTAGTGTTTCATTAAATACCACTTCACTTCCCCGTGAATCCCCGATTTGAGACTTCACATAGCTTGTCCCACATAAATTTATAATCACCTCATGAACTAATATACAAACTTTTATGGCCTCTCCACTCATTGCTAGTTGGGATTGAGTTATATGCTCAAAAAATAGTGTCAGAGCTAGGCTGTGAGACCCCATGTCCCATTTCTGACATTAGTGGGAATAAGTTGAAAGGAATGATATATAACGAATTCCGACCGACTACTGCATACTTTGAGGTTAATCTTTTGAGCCACTTGATATATAACGAATAGAGGATGTGCATTATATTGAGTACCCATCCTTTTTGTCCATGCCAGCATGAAATTTGTTGCGATCCTATGCTATGGGTCCTTTAGTTACCTCTTCACGTGCAAGTGGGCCGCATATGCAGAGGAATTTTGTTAGACTTATCCCACATCGCTCATTTAAGCCACCCAAGCTTGGCTAATATATCGTAGAGGTTACTCCACCTACTGCCGGAACCCTCCAAGAAATCTAACATGGTATTAGAGCTAGGTATTGGGTGGTCTCACCTCACATGTCGTCAAGCAGCGCCCGAGCAAATCTCCTAGTCTCCTCAATTTGTACCTGCACGTGCATCCGGGCTGCATGTGAGGGGGAGTGTTTGACTTGTCTCACATCACTCATTTAAGCCACTCAAGCTTAGTTATATATTCTAGAGGTTTCTCCACCTACCGCCAATCGGTTTTAGGTTGGAACCCTCGAGGAAATTTAACAAATGTTAGAGCCTGTCACACCTCAATAAATTATCTCCACAGTCTATGATTATGAACAGCCTCTCAAGTCATTGGCAATTGGTTTCATGTTGGATGGTTTATTTCACTTTGATGATGAGTTTTACTTTATTTGGACTAATTGATTGAGTTGAAAATTTTACTTCTCTTAAACAAGGAAATGAAAAAGAAAGGGATTGGGGATGATCGTCTTCAACTACTGCAAGAAGTTAGTGGTGTTTTCAGACCAGGGATATTGACTGCATTTGTGGGTGTTAGTGGTGCTGGAAAGACCACATTGATGGATGTGTTGGCTGGAAGGAAGATTGGTGGGTATATTGAAGGAACTATCAGCCTTTCGGGTTACGTGAAGAACCAAGCAACATTTGCTAGGGTTAACGGGTACTGTGAACAGAATGATATTCACTCACCTTATGTTACTGTTCATGAATCTCTTCTACACTCTGCTTGGCTCCATCTTTCCTCAGATGTGAACACGGAAACACGGAAGGTGTGTCACTTGATAAACATCCCTAGAATTTGTATTTGGAATTGCCTTCATTTCCATAGTCTTTTGTTTCATTAGCCTTTTTCGTGTTTTTGGAAACGAAAAAACAATAAAAGACTGAAAAAACTCCTCATTTTCCTTTTTGGTGTTTTTTGGATGGAAACTGTGTTGTTTTCAAAAATAAAAGGAATCCCTCTTAAACCATTTTCAGAAACGGTTCACCATACAAGTATTTATGTTTTATAGAAAAAAGAAAACGTGAATGTTGCCAAGCAGAAGTTTTTTCCTCTATTTAAATGACTTTTTTTTCCCTTTTTTTGTGACAGATGTTTGTTGAAGAAGTGATGGGGTTGGTTGAACTTAACCCGATAAGGAATTTCTTAGTTGGGCTTCCAGGAGTAGAGGTCTTTTGACAGAACAAAGAAAGAGGTTGACGATAGCTGTAGAATTGGTTCCTAACCCATCTATCATCTTCATGGATGAACCTACATCAGGCCTTGATGCTAGAGCTGCAGCCATTGTTATGCGAACTGTGAGAAATACGGTGGACACAGGGAGAACTGTAGTGTGCACAATTCACCAACCAAGCATAGACATTTTTGAAGCTTTTGATGAGGTTTACGAAATTTTCTAATTAAATAATATTCGTGAAACTAGTTTATATCATGATTTTTGGCCATTTTATGGAGCCAAATAGCAACCTATGAAGTACCGAAACGCTGAAGTGGTCGCCCTATGCATCGGGCATGTTGAGGATATGCCACGTGTTAATTTGGGTGTCCCAAGTTAAGGCACAGATGGGAACATGGCAGGGTCATCATAATTTTAAGAACAAATTCCATAGTACAATTATAGAAAAGTAGAAGTACCTACGACTAGCAAATTATGATATGACTTCTGGACAATCTTCATATGAATAGCAATTATATAGATGTGTAAAAAATTTCCCTTTAACTGTTTTGTTGCGTTCCCTGTCATGTTTGTGTCCACACTTTTAGGGCATATTGTTGTGTCCCTTGGCTGTGTCCATCTCCATGCCCGAATCCTTGTCATGTCCGTACAGCTTAGATTGCAACTAACAATAGTTCTTGTTTGCAGTTACTTTTGATGGGGAGAGGAGGCCAAGTCATTTATGCTGGACCTCTCGGTCGCCAATCCCAAGAGGTTATAGAATATTTTGAAGTGAGTAAATCTTTTCCTAATGCTGTTTGCTTTTGTTACGAGAAAGGATAACACAGAATTTTCAAATTAAACTACCAGAATTTTCTACACTTAAAAACTTGGGGTAGATTGAATCTCAAATCTGTGACCTGCCACAGGCTGTCCCAGGTGTGCCCAAGATTAAGGATGGTTACAATCCTGCTACATGGATGTTGGAGATTAATGCTCCTTCGGTTGAGACTCAACTGAATGTTGATTTTGCTGAGATATATGCCAAATCCTCCCTTTATCAGTAAGCATATTTCGATTTTTGAGTTATAATGAATATGTAGCTTTCATGTACTTGCACGGCATTACATGGGTGCACTCTTTAATTTTCTCGTACTTATGGCAAATACACATAAATATGTGTCTGACTCTTTTATTATACTTCATCTAGTCGGAAATGTTGGGGACAAGCTAGGACTCATTGAGACATAATTGTAATAAATTTTAAGTTGGAACAGAACCCTGTTGGAGGCAAGAGCACACACACAAACTCACAATATGAAGAAGAAGATATTATGGGAGAAAGACCCAAATATTTTATTCCCTCATAATCCAAAAGACTAGACTACATGCAATTTATAGGAATAACAAAAAGTAACTCACTACCTCTAATTGACAACCATTATACCCATGACCTCCACTAAATTATTATTTGAGATCTTTCATCTCTAAAACTCCTACTCATTATACATAACTCTCACTAACATAAAAATAAAACTCACCATTACTTTAAAAAAATTAAAAATTCCCACTAACAAATATGAAAAGACATAAAACATAATTCCCTTAATTATTACTAAATAACAAACAAGTTTATTTTTCCAACAAGCCCCAATTGGCATGGATGCTTACTTCATGATGCTCATTTAGTTATTGTGGATTTGCATCTTCATGATGTTAACATCTTTATGTTTTCTTTTCCCTCTTTCTTTGTTAAAAATAATGTTTGGTATTGTTAGAATAAAGTGAGGGGTAGTTAGTTCTTTCTATCATATCACTCTCCACTATATATTAACGGTGTGTGTGTGTTAGGGTTAGATTAACATGCTAAATACCTCCCCCCCCACTCTCTCTCTCCAACATGGTATTAGAGCTAGGCTTTCAAAGGCTTTTGGACAAGACTCTATGTCATTGGCGGTGATTCCCCCTTTGTTTGTTGTTGATGGTTAATCGTTGTCATATGTTTTGAATTGTTTGTTTACCTCACCACATGCGACCGAGTTAGGGGTTGCAGTTGCGGGGGAATGTTAGTGCTTGTCCCACATCGATTGACTCCAAAACTAGTGTATGACGTAGGGCTGTAAACGAACCGAATCGAGCCGAACCCTGTTAAGTTCGACTCGGGTTCGTTAAGGTATGAGTTCGGCTCGAGTTCGATTCGAGCCTAAACAACTTGGCTCGAATTCGGCTCGTTAAAATTTTTCAAGGCTCGGGTTCGGCTCGGTTGGGTTTGTTAAGATACTAGTCTGGCTCGAGTTCGGCTCGGGTTCGATTCAAACTTGAACATCTTGGCTCGAGTTTGGCTCGTTAAACTCAAATGAATCCAGTCAAGCTGAATCTAAGCTTGTCAAGACTCAGGTTTGGTTTGGCTCAGCTCATTAAACTCAACTGAACCCAAACTCTCTCATTGATCGTATAGAATTTGGGAGAAAAATAAGTATTGAATTATATATACAACCTTAAAAAATTTTACATTTACAAATAGACCCCTATTGAATTATTAATTAAATTTAAGTATAAGTTCGCGAACCTAACCGAGCAGAATACCGTTAGACTTAGGTTCGGCTCATTTACGGAACGAGCCTAGAATTGAGGTTCAGGTTCAGTTCGTTTAGTAGACGAATCGAACTCGAACGAGCTCTTACCGAACCAAGCCTCGAACAGTTCGCGAATGGCTCAGTTCATTTATAGTCCTATGTATGAGCCTACCTGCGGCTTCCTAGCTCATTGCCAATTAGTTTTGAGTTTGATGCTTCAATAGATATATTTATACGACTCTATAAAAGATACCTAAAGGTATCTACTTTTGTATTCAATATGTCCTTGTTCTAATCTTGGGAAAATAGCTTGTTTGTATCTAGTACTTGTCCCGGTTCGTATCAATATCTGTGCATCTTAGATCATGGCTTTAGGCAGTGGCGGTGCAGGATTCTTCATGCGGGGGACCAAACCACATGTATTCGTAAATTAATAATAAATTCTCATCCTTGTACTTAAATAGATAATGATAATAAAGACATGCATGCCAAAAAGTAACAATTAATTTCATGAAGAACATTTCCATCTTGCCCTAAAAAAACAAAAAAAGAGACCAAAGTGGATTACATAATTTTTTTCACACTTTTAAAAAAGGTAAAATACATCACATAGATTAACATTAATACCAGAGAGAGAGAGAGAGAGAGAACATTTTTCAAGGAAAACCAAACTTGGGCTTGTGATGTACTGATGTAGGAACCATTCTTCAATCCAAAGAGAAAGAGAGAACATTTTTCAAGAAAAACCAGACTTTGGCTTGTGAGATGTACTCAAGTAGGAGCCGTTCTTCAGTCCAACAGTCTTGAAATAATGATTTCACACACGAATCCATGCAACAATTATATTAGTTGCATATTTATTTCAACTGTCCTTATCTTTTCTTGATTCTTGATTCAGGAGGAATCAGGAGCTCATTAAAGAACTCAGTACTCCACCTCTGGGATCGGAGGATCTATACTTCTCGACCAAGTACTCCCAACCATTCATTACACAATGCAAAGCTTGTTTCTGGAAACAGCACCGGTCTTACTGGAGGAACCCCCAGTATAATGTCATTCGGTTCTTCATGACCATTGTTATTGCTGCAATATTCGGGTTTATTTTATGGAAAAAAGGGCAGCAGATGTAAGTCTTCGATGTCTTCAAATTTCATTTACATTCAATGGCTGCAATAACTGTTGGAATTCCCTTCTTTCCTGAAAAGACAAACAAGATGCACGATAGTCAATAAAACTTTGGGAGATCAGATCGAATTATTGTTTTCATTTATCTGGTTTTTATTGTTCTATGTTTCTGTAAAGAAAAATAACGAGGAGTTCAAAGCACATATAAGTTTCATGTTGTTTGTTTGAGCAAAACAGTTTGAAACTACTTTGAACTACTTCCTAAAAACATGATCACCTTGCTTGGTTTGCATTTTTGATTTCGAAAACATTACTAGAAACACTGACAAACATGTTTTCGTGAAGGAAAAGTAAAACAGGTAAAAAATAAATTAAAAAATACCAAATGCCCTTTCGTATCTTGGTATCGTCCAAGGTGAAGGAAATATTGAGCTTACATAGTTTGTGTAGTGTCTTCTTCCTCTTTTTTTGTGTTTGGTGTTCCTGTTTGATGTGAAAAATTGGAATTTGTAGATTACAAAAACATAAACTTCATCAACAGGACAAAACAACAGGATCTGATAAATCTTTTGGGAGCTATGTTTGTTACTGTTCTCTTCCTTGGAGCTTCTAATGCTACTTCAGTCCAAGCTATTGTTGTTATTGAGAGAACAGTATTTTACCGTGAAAGAGCAGCCGGGATGTATTCAGCGTTGCCTTACGCATTTTCTCAGGTAGCACAACTCATCTCACCTCAATAAGTTACCTTCCTCCCTGAAATGAGATCTTAATCTCTATGGTGGACTGGGAATCTCCATCAGGAAAATTAGTATGTTCTTGTTTACCTGTTTCCAGACCAAACATTGTAAACTTTTGTAACAGGCAGATATTGTTTGCTAGGTTTTTTTTTTTTTCTTGCCATGGTCTTTGTTTTTATATTCTGAGTATTTGAAACCTATAAACAAAACATG
>BPLS01028756.1:0-13146 GCA_019656275.1 Rhododendron kiyosumense | reverse complement strand
ATTCTTAACGGGGTAGTGAAGTTGGCACACACTACACTTGAAAGAGAAAGTACACCAACTATATCCTAATTCTGTTTTTAATTTTTGGTTAAACATCTTGATTCTTGACTTTGCTGATTGGATTAATCGTCCAATTTCTTTTCATTGATACTTTCATGGATATGTTTCATTGACCATAACATTTTCACTTTTTATTTTAACGGGGTAGTCAAGTTGGCACACACTACACTTGAAAGAGAAAGTACACCAACTATGTGGATAGATTTTTTTGTGGCGTCCACCACGGGTTCCATATAAACGATTCAAGCCGTTCGTTAAATGTAAAACACTTTTTCAAGAGTCTCTGTGAAAATCAGCTCAATCCGATACTTAACAGTTCTCGATCCAATCATCTAACTTTTCATTGAGATTTCAAGAAAATAAAAAAAGTTAAATGATTGAATCGAGCGCCTATAAGTATCGAATTAAGCTGATTTTTCACGGAGACCCTTGAAAAAGTGTATTACATTCAATGAATGGCTCGAATCATTTGTATGAGACCCGTGGTGAGCCCTACAAAAAAATCTTTTCACAATCTGTACATATAATGTCTTTGTGGACAGACTTTCTGTATCTTTAATTCTTGACTCTGCTGATTGGATTGGGTTGGTTAGATTGGATTATGTTGGTTCATTTTATCAGGGCGACTGTTGCCTACCCCAGACACGTTTATCTTGGTGTCTTTTTTCCCTTGGCTAAGAATTATTGGGTTCTTGAAAATTTTTAAGTTTAAAACTTATTTTTATATTTCTTACTTTTCATTTTTTTTTTCTTTGTAATTTTTCGATTAATCCTTCACCTCGACAAAATGAATCGGAAAAGTATAAAAATATGGACCGATGGTAAAAAAAAATTTTAATAAGACGGCACTTTAGACAAATAAGACAGCTGTTTGATATTTTTTTCGTCTTTCGTGAACTTTTTTTTGCTTTCCTTTTCTAATTTTGTACTTTTAAACTCCTCTTATCGAGAAGGATGATTAATCCAAAAAATATGACGCGAATCTAATAAAAATTCATAAAAGACAAACAAAATACACAAAACCAAGAAGAAAAATAAGTTTACTGTGCCGCCTGCAGTATTCTTGACAGCTAGCATGCATTACTACAAGATACGCAATCAGGAGAGCTACTGATCAAATATTGACTAAGAGCATTCGCACCAGACTCTCTATATTTTGGACCAATTTACACCTCAAAAAATCATTTTATTACTTTAGCTATCTACTTTTAAAATAACTACTGCATCAGACTCTTTACTCTCACTCTCCTCTCAATAAATAATCAAACCCACCTCAATTAAATACTCCATTTACTCTTCCTTCTCTAATAAAAAAAAAATTCTCCCAGTCTCCCTTCCTCTGACCCGGACCGCCTCTGGTACGCAACAATTAAAACAGAGAGAGAGAGAGAGAGAGAGAGAGAGAAAATAAAAATAGAAGCAAGTGAACAGTACCTCGCCTATCCAAGCGAGGTACTGTAGCAAAACTAAATTTTCTTCAAATTAAAGAGGAAGGAAGAGAGGCTAATAAAGGGGATTTTGAAGGTTTTTTCTTGTTTTGGCTCTTTAATTTAGTTTAAAGAGGAGAGTAAAGAGAGAAATGTGGATGCCCTGACAACAAGAGCCGAATGTCCCACAGATGCAAGGCGACAGCGGAATTGCTAGTTTACATTTGTGTTTAGTTCCTTCTAACCTCACTCATGGAAATATCTCTAGAGAAAGCTGTTACTTTTTTTTATAATCAAAAGGGTAGGGGGACTGGCTTAGCAATCCCTTGGGCGTGATCATAAGGGCTCCCGACCCGCTATGGAATGTTCGGTTCGGGCCATAGTTACTATCCGTGAGAACAAGCCGTCATCACAACACCACCTAAACGCACAGCTGACACAAGGCCCTCCATGTGTCCTTCCAGCTCATATATGTTTTTTGCAATTAGAGGAGCTCGAACCCAAGTGCACGCGGAAGGAAAGACACTTACGCCCCATCACCCGTGCCAACTGGGTTATCAACCTCGGTGGATTAGAGAAAAGCTATTCATTCATTTGCTTATGCTTTTTCCATGAAATTTGCATATTCATAGAGGCGCTGTGAATAAGTCGCTTGTAGAGAGCTACACGATGGACAGTCCAGATTTTTAAATAAAAAAAAAACAATTCGTTGGAGGAATTTAACTCTTCTAAGTGAATAATTTTTCAAAAATCCGGACCATATATCCAATACACTTTGGACACACGCAATTTGGCTCCGTAAACATAAACATTCACGGAAAGCTTGATGGAAAGCGGAAGCGATAGGTATCACTAATGGGAGAAGGAGATTTCTCACACACAATAGTAAGCACACTATCTATTGATAAAGCACACAAACAATTATATAAAGCTCTCACTCACGTCTCTTTTTATTTCTCTCACTCAATTCCCATACTTTTACAATATAAATTACAAACCTATTTATAGGTAAAGCTACACACTTAATTGATAAACTTACATTAATTGAAACACTCACAAAGTCTAATACGTAATGACAAAAGATTTCACCTGATCTTTGACTAAATCCTTCCACTTACTTTGAAACTTATTAGTACCAAACTTCGAAAAGAACGGTTCCCAAACGTCAGATTCATGCTTACTTTTTCAACAAAGCTCCGTACGCAATAAAGTTTTTTCTCTTTTTTCATTACTAGGTTGCAGTTGAGTGGAGGAAGGAGGGCTGCTGTCCCCTTGGGGACAGCAGGGTACAGCTATCTCCCATTTTGGAGTCCACCCCGGTCTTGCTCCGATAATCAAAATTGTTCACTTTGTAGAGCTCGTCGAATAGAACAACTATGAAAAAAATAAACTTAATTGGATATCATTAAGTGCATGATCGAAACCTTTTTATTTTGAAAAGAATGGATCCAAAACACTGGATCAAATCCACTATAACTCATGGACTGAGAGTTATATGGGCTTCGATTAGGCACTTAATGATATCCAATTGAGCTGATTTTTTGTATAGTTGTTCTACTCAACGAGCTCTACAAAATGAACGATTCTAATCACTGGAGCGAGACCGGAGTGGGTCCCAAAATCGGGACAGCAGCCCCCCTTGTCCCCAGTGGAGTACTCTCATGCTCAACTGGCATCCCTTGTCAAATACTACGAGAAATTATTTGTTGCCCCAAGGGCAACACGTCAGGTGGTGCCAGGTGGTGCCTCTCACCAATAAAAGTTTGTCTTATGGATAGAAAATCTTTTCCCGTTTGAGGGTTTAAATTCACTCACACGCGTTCTTCTCTCCCTGGACATAGTCATCTCTCTAAAATTAAGTATTCCAAATTTTAATTCGTTTGAATGGATGAGAAGATTTTATCTTTTCTATCATTTAATTCTAAAGGGTCATAATTAAATTTTGACTATGGGGCTCTCGTTGATTAACCCCAAGAAAGTCGTAGAATTAAATATCTCTTAGGACTAACCAATGAGAGCCCAAGAGTCAAAATTTAATTATGACTCTTTAGAATTAAATGATCAGAAAAATAAAAAATTTTCACCCATTCAAACGGATTAAAATTTGGAACACTTAATTTTTTAACCATATTTTTTAATATATAAACTCCATGTTGAAAAATTAAGTGTTCCAAATTTCAATCCGTTCGAATGGGTGAGAAGATTTTATTTTTTTGATCATTTAATTCTAAAGGGTCATAATTAAATTTTGACTATAGGGCTCTTGTTAATTAGCCCTAAGAAAGTCGTAGAATCAAATATCTCTTATAGTTCTCATTTGCTCTTGTGTAATGCATATGATACCGAAGATACTTGTGGGAATGTGATCGAATTTACTTTGGCGTTCACCAAAATATAGATTCTGTCTAAACGAATAAGCTTACTTGATTGCTTGCCAAGACTTAAAGATTTTTAAAGTTTGTAACGTTGGTCCAAAATATGGCTCACAATGGTATAATCAAACTTAATAACCCCTCTATGAATAACTGAATTTTGGCATTTGGATAACCAAAATTAACAACCTTTTATCTCTTTGAATAACCATTTTTTATGGGGACCACCTCTCTCTCTATCCTTTATCTCTCCTCCCATCACTATCAATAGATCCCACTCACTTACATTTATTCCCAGCTCTCTCTACTAAAAATGAGTTTTGATTATGGACCATTAGGAGACTTCACACTGTTAATCTTAGTAACCCCTTAAATAGATAACCAAAATATGAGGTGACAAGTTTTGATTATTCAATTTTGGTTATGTCATTGTTTATTTAACGGTGTATGTATAACTCCACCAAAAAAAAATTTGATAACAATGCCTTGACAACTTGAAACGACCCTAATATTTGTGCTGAAAAAGGTCAAGTTGTACGAGAATAGACTATTTTGTTACCATAAAAGAGCAAAGCAGTCGTACGTGTAACACTACATGTTACTATGTGTTAGTGAAGTTTTAGGTTCGAGTTGACGGAGTAACATTGATATTCTTAGTAGGAACCTAACCGACTTATCCACTGATATCTTATCTCTAGTAAGAAAACTACTCCATAGATATAACTTTTTGTTTATGAATTAGCTTACCAAATCTACATAAGGGCGTAACATTTTTAAGAAACTCTAATAGAAAGGACACGTGAAATACGAGCATTGAGTAGTTAGTATTGGGTCTGTGAAGTCTCAGTCGGTTTGACTTACAATTCGCTTACTATTTGGAATTTGACATGCCTGGTTAGGTCACAAGGGTCCAGGGGGCCACCCTAGGATACAAGCACTTGCTATACGCAACAGTCAATCTAATCAGTACTCATTCATCATTCATCAATGCATAATAAAAATTTATCTAAATCATGGATGCACTCAACTACACAATTGAGGAGCAACATATTAATCTGTCTTTTCTAATCATGTTCTTGACTTGATTGTCGTTCATGTGGTGTGTGTGTGTGTGTTTTGATTTCACAAATTTCTCAATAGTTAGCTCATTCAATATTTTTTTCAAATATATTTTCAACTTAAAGGAGTGGGTAGCTTATACAAATTTTGTTTGGAATGAGTTGGTCCATTTAGTGGGCTTGTTGGACACTTTCCTATATTTTGTGGGGTCAAGATTGTAAAAAAAAATTCTCAACATGAAAGAGTAATTTTTAGCAATTTCAAATTTTCAGTAGCTATGGCCTATGGGTCAAGTGATCCACAATCCTTCCGCCCCCATAATCCTTGGTAATCCTCTGTTAAGATTAGGGGAGGTGATTTTGGCACTCCACTTTTTGTTTTGTTTTCTCACATGATTAACATACAAAGTGGAGTGTCAATGGCTAAAACTGAAATGCCTAAATCAATTTCCTAAGATTACCCAGCAAACATTTGAGTGTGGGCTAACTACTCCTATAAGAGTTTGGAATTCGATGCGCCAAGCCACCAAGTATTCAGCAAAAATAAAAGACACGCTTTGCACACACTCACATGAAATGGGGGCTCCAGCACTGACCTCGAAACTTCTCTATCATACATTCAAGAGCATGGCCACCATCAACCATAACCACATCTTTCTTCCACAACCTTCGCCTTGGGGATCGGAGTGACAGATTTGCGTCCAAATACAAAACAGGAGTCATTCACGCGTGTGAGAACAGTAACTGTTCAATGTCAAAATTGTACTTGGCAATCGAATGGTTTTATACGAAACAGGAGTCATTCACGTGCGTGAGAACGATAAATGTTCAATTTCAAAATTGTACTTGGTAATTGAATGGTTTCCACCATGACTAGTTCGCTACATTTCCTATCGATTTGTACATCAAATGCAATACGTTATACAATGCTTGTCAACCTCGTCAAACTTTTCAACACAATGAAATGACAGTGAAAAAAGTAGTGTAGTAGATTGCAACGACTGGAATCATACAATTTGATGAGGGGCTGGAAGTCTACCATGGGATAAGAAAGTGAATGGCAAAAACCAGATATGCTCATAGCAGTTTGAGTCTCTGCACATATAGAGGGTCTCATGGACTCGGGAGAAGTGCTCATTGTCGAGCAACTCGGATACATCCCCGTCGATATGGCAAAGAAATCAATGGATTTGATTGGAAACAAGGCCAGCACAGATCTTGTGAGTTATTTTTGTATGGGATTCCATGATCTTTGGACATGCTTAGCATGGGCTCGCATCGCAAGCATTTAGATTATTTGGGTTCTCGCAAGACTCCTAGAAACTGAACTGAAAGTGCCACCATTTCAAGATTGGTGTCTTCATGCCTAACAATACCGGGGGAAATCTCAAAAAATGGACCCAAAGAAAGGGAAAAAAACGAACATCAGACACCAAACGCTTCTCATTAGTGGGAAAATTCCAAGCAAACTTGAGAACAAGCAAGTCTAATTTGAAGTTGTGCTGCAATACCTAACCATTTTCAGTTCAAATATGGCTACAAATAAGAACTACAAGAGTCTAAATGGGAATAAGTTGTTAATGGAGAACTCTCACCAAGATTTGACTATTGAGACAGAAGCCTCTGTTCTTCGAAATGAAGGCATGCATCGCTTGTGTCTTTGACGGGAAGTGTACAGTTGCCATTCTAATCAGGTACGGCGATGGCCTGCAAAAGTAAAGTTATATCGTGAATTGCGAAATCGTATAAAAACCTGAGCAGTTAAGAGGGAATTTTACTCCTAGATCCAAGGTTGAGCGCGGATTAGTACGTGCGATATATTTTTGGTATTCTACTAAATTGCGATTTTATTATTTATCTTTAACATTGCCCCCTCGCTAGGCTCTCCTCCACAAACAGACTTAACATGTTTGACAGCATGCTTATCAGAATCACACAGTTCACCATTTGATACGAATTTCAACCAACTCAATTTGAATTGTGTGACATGTCTTTCACTCGGAAATCAAGCAAATCATATGGCTCAATTTGGGGTTCACTGTGATTCTTTAAGATTCATGCAATTCTGTGCAATTCATTGTGACTTAGTGTAGGAGAGGTTCAAATCGAGCTTTAGTATTCCAGAGAACAAAAGTGCTGGAGAGGTATGGATGATTAATGATTAGAGGAACGAGAGATGAAGTACTCTGGGGGTGAAGAAGGCATGAGTGTACAGAATGCACTAATGCAGTCACTCTATGTGGGTGAGGTTGACTCAGATTCCCCAGTAGAAAGACTATAGAGACGCGTAGAAAGGATATTCTCCTTCCTTGGAATAAGTGCTCACCAACTTTCTCTCTCTAGGTTAGTGGTCGAGGGATGAGAGCCAAATCTCTTGCCTGATGCGTTCAATTAGTTCGAAGAATGTGAGCAGCAACCAATTCTTGCTCGGTGACATATGCCGTAAAACATCAGACCCCCGGGCTCTTTTATCAGTGCAAGAGCTTCTAAATTTTGTGCCCATGAAGTTTCCTGACGACATAAATGGTTTAATGACAATGCTTGTTGCTCCACGTACAGTGATGCTGCATTGAAGTACATTCAATTTTATAATGTTGGGATGGCAGCAGATCTGGGTTACCGAGGAAGATGGACGGATGAACATATCCCAATGCTCGGGAGGCAAATACTTTTCCTCAACCACTACGTAGCTCTGAATCATGGGACTGAAGCACAAAACAAGCTCCATGAGCACTTCGAGTGGGTCCCCTGTTGGGAAGGCAGTCGTATATCTCAGTTGATTGAAGAGCACCCATTGTTGGGGAATTTTGTATGTCTCATTTCTTTCAACAAGTTGGAGATGGGAATAATATAGCTAGTCATATACATATCCCATTTTCACGTCCCTTAATTACTCATTGCAAGCAAGGTCAACCCTCAAATGTTTGACTAAGTCAATAATTTTGACTGACCAACCGCAAAGCAACACATGGCAGAATCGCGAGCTGGCAAGGCCTGCGCCACGTCAGTAAATATGTGGCGTGGCTCTCACGCTACCCCCACAAGGCTCGAGCAGGGGGCAAGCCCAACATAATAACATTAACTGAATGAACCATCTGAACAGGAGACTTGGGCCCAGAATGGAGATAGTATTGGCGTGGTCCGGAGGAAAAGGCATATAACATGAGTTGTCAATTGGCTCCAACATAGTGCCCAGAAACCTACGTCTGCTCAAGTCGAAGGCAAGACCCGAGGAGCCCTCTGAGGCTTGGTTGCTGTATTGGCATCACTGAACAAGTGCTGACCGTACGGGGGAGATCGAGAGGCATGGCTTCAAAAGGAGAAAGGATTCTCCGCAATAAGGGCGAGAGGCTGGGACACATGAAACTCACGCGACTCGCGCAAGGAGCTACGCTACTCTGGCGGTCAAGAGGTACGTAAAGAACACGTGTTGATGCTTCATTGAGCCACTTGGTTCTTGAGTACTGGCCCCAAATGCCTATAAATATGAAACATTCCTATTAGATTTTAAAGAGACGAAAAGACACCTAAAGAGAGAAAGTTGGTAAGTATAGATTGTAAGGAGAATATCCTTACTATAGTGTCTCTATTATCTTTCACCAATGAACTCTGAGACAACCTCACCCACATAAACTGACTGCCTTAATCCATTATGTACACTCATGTCTTCTCCTTCACCCCCCTAGATCACTCCATCTCTTGTTCCTCTAATCGTAATTATTCATACCTCTCCAACACTTATATTCTTCGGAATAGTAAGGCTTGATTTGAACCTGTCCTACACTTAGTTTTGTTTCTAATTGGGTCAACCAGCAGTATTTTCACCGCTCTATCAAGAAAATAACAAGAAATAGATCGGTCATATCGATTTTCATGGTATCAAAGGAAGTGAATCTTACGAGTCATGATTCGATATGAATCATAATTCAACAGTTTAGCAAAACAATTATGACTCAATTTGCAATTTGACAACCATAGTTTTCGAGTCAACAATGCAGTTCTTACATTCTCTATTGCATGTTCTTGTACCATGTTAAAATGTTACTAGTTCTAGCTATGATGCATGGGTACTCTGAAAATGTTGACGAGTACTGGTATGGCTCCAATACAACAAAATAGGTACCCGCCAAAAAACGTATCAGGTACATGATACACCGTGAGTACAGGATCTGTACTTCTTTGGGCACTGATCTGATATGCCCTTTTATAGGTTCCTCTTGTATGTTGCTTGACATGAACAACAAATTTCATTTTGTTATGTACTTATCACATTTTCTTCTTAGAGATGAAAAGAATGACCTTCCCATGATTTTCATACACTTAGGCAGTGTTCTAAAAGGCGGGATTAATAGCCGGTTAATGGGCGATTAATTGGAAATTTGGGTTGACCGATGAGATTAATGGCTAAAAGGTTGAATTAGGCGGCTAGAAGATTAATTGGACTTTGGCGGCGATTAATCGCCGCTTAATTGGTCGGCGTCTAGGCGGTGATAGGCGATTAATCGGTTAATGGGTGATTAATTGGCTAATGGGCGATTAGGCGGGGTAAATCTGAATTTTTAGAAAATGAAGGGGGGTAATAGTTATACTCATACCAGGTTATTTAGGGCTTTGAATTACTGTGTTAGGGCTCTCATTCAATCAGCCTCTCATCGATCTGGGTTTGGGAAGAAATCCAATCATTGCTGACTGCTAACACCAGTACATCGACGATCGCCTCTCATCACCGACACCAGTCATCGCCGATGCCTTTCATCACCATTCACTGTCACTATGCCTCACTGCTGACTGCTGTAACTCTCGATCCCTCTCTCTCGATCCCCCTCTCTCTGTAATTTCTCTCTCTCTTTCTATAATTTCTCGATCCCCCTCTCTCTGGAGTGAGTAGTAATTTTTTATTTTTTTGGACAAAATTTAACACTTGAGTTTGAGTAGTAGAGTAGTGTAGTATTGTAAATTTATGGTTTGGACCATTTGGTGTAGCTGTGTAGACCGGTAGACATGAAGTAACTAGTAAGTATTGATGGTAGAGAAGATATCACATCAACTAGAAAAATTGTGATTATTGATGGTAGAGAGGTTGTAGAATATTTATATAAAAAAAAAAAACTCGACTAATTGCTAAAAGGCGATTAATGGCCGATTAATAGGTCTCAAAGCTTGAAGGTGGTCGGCCGCCCGCCTAGCGCTGAGCGCTTTTTAGAACATTGCACTTAGGGGGGGGTGGGAAATACAATCAGGTGCCTAGAGCCGTCATATGGTGGGAGAAGGAGAGTTTGACAAACAATATACTGATGTAGTTGAGGATAATATAAGGGAGTTGTCACTATTATTAGATCCCCAATGGAGGAAAATAAGTAAATTCCTAATCACAGCAAGTTTACACCAAGGGTCCGCTTTGAGTCCTTACCTGACAAATATTTGCATTGTGGATGCATCGTACACACATCCAGAAAGAAATCGCTCTACATCATCTGGAACCGCATTTCGAGGGATTCCTTGCAGCAACACCTAACAAGGCACATCAAAATAATCTCACCTGAGGCATGCTGTTAACCAAATGTCCATGCAAATTACCAAAGTTGCCATGCCAGAAGACGCAACGCTAAATTGGCAAAAACATATTTGATAGCTGATGCAACCAGATCTAAGCAGTAAGCACTTTATCTCACTAACTTCTAATCACCAAAGCAGTATTCCAATCATGGATAAATTCATGCCAAACGCAAGAGAGAAGAAGTGCTTTATATTCGTAAACAACATCAAGCTATATCCCACAGGACTCCCAATATCTCCCTTTGATTCATTTTTATCCATATGGCTATAGTCCGTAGCATTTTGAATATTTTTGGGATTTGTTTTTGCCCTACTGATTGTTGGCCTCCGCCCAATCCCGAATGTGGGCGGGATTAGAACGTGTAATGGCACACATATCTGCAAAAGCAGCCTGATGATACGTAGCAACAATCACAGATTCACAAAATTTGCGTGATATGAAATGACTGTCTCCTTATTTCCTGAAGGTGAAAATAAGGCATAAAAATAAGAAAATGTCCAAAGAGTTTTTTTCTTTTGTGTGTGTGTGTGTGTGTGTAAGGATAAACAAGTAAACACAACCACGCAAGGAAGCTAAGTAGGTGGCTACCAGCAAATCTTGCCAACTTTGGCTCTTTTGTGGCAAATAGCACTTTAAACTTTTGGCTCTCCTTCGGTGCTATGAATCATATCATGTTGACTCCCATGCTTAAAAATCAAACTTGCCTAATAATAGATTCCAGTTGAACTTTCTCAGCCACACCAAAATAGTACGATCAGATAATGTTATCTGAATTAAAAGCACAAAACAGGTTACAAATATTGGAAACTAACAGTTCAGGTCCTAAGCTCCAGGATATAGGAAGGAATAATCTTCATTTAATGCATATACTAGAATAAATTACACTACCAAAAATACGTAAGATCCTATTTTTAAGTTTTGTACCACGGTACCACCATATACCATTTGAGGCGAAATTCAGGTGCCACTTCAAAATATGGTTAGCTCCAAGTTCTGAGAATATAATGAACAGAATAACTGGAAATGAAACTGGTTAGTGATTCATATAGCTCGAGTAATTCAAGGAGACAAAAAATCAACCTTAGAATAACTAGCAACTCAAATATCGGGTTTAATTACAGCAAACAAAGTGTATAACCCAGAACTTCTACTTACAGCTTTTCCATCATAGGGTGTAATATCATCCCACTGAGACCGATCAGCCTGACATCAGAGAAACAATGGTAATTAATGCATCAAACTTCTCCTTGACCAAAATATGAACAACCACACAAGGCAAATGCAGTTATAATGGCATTACCCTGTCCAACCTATACAAGCGACCCTTCCTATTATTAGCCTTGATAGCAGCATCAAATGCATCCTGAGAAGGGAATTGAATCATCCTAGGCATACCCAAGACAATGTTAGCAGATTTATCATTTCAAGCAATCCCAATTTACTAATACGGTGTGTAGACAAAAAAGTTAGACAATTGAAATAGACAAGCACGAAACAAATAAAAACATTAGTTTCCCAATAACTAAGTCGATTTACATTCCAGTTGGCATGTAGGCTCTGGGATAGTGACTATAGTCCACTCTGAGATCATCCAAACTCAACCCACAATCTTCAAGAAAATTGAGAATATCACTCTTTGTTGTGTGCTTTGTAGTGCCAACCAATTTGCCATAAACAAAACCTGCCAAATCCCAGAGAGAACACAAATACATGTCAGAAATTTAGAATGTGAACTGGTTATTATTTGTGCAGATATGGGGAGAGACACGATACAAGATGACACGACAATGCCACCATGGCAATTCTGCGAATAAAAATAATAAGAGACAACACAGCAATGACAAGATAAAAACTAGAAATGCATGATCATCATTTCCAATGTTACATATACATTACAATTTAACCATCCCAGACTCCCAAGATAGTAGGAAAGAAACCATTACTGAAGTCCACTTTATTTTTGGTTATCATTTCTAAAGACCACGCAATAGAAAAGAAGTGCAAACAGAAGGTTAGGAAGTTTTTTTTTTTTTCCGATCCTGATGGAAAGGCTTCAAAATTTAACCTGAACTTACATAGGTTAAACAATAACGGATCAATAGATGTGTACCCCCATTACCATTCAATTTATCATTTGATCCCAGCTACCACTCAAAGTAGAAAAGTGCTTCATTGTGGCTGAATGATGGACACGTATCATGACTGTTGCATGTTTCTAAAAATTTTAGTAACAGAAGAACGTTCAGATGAGGGACTGGCAAGTGACAATGTTTGACATGTGAGTGGCACAGGAAAGCCACCTTCTTAGAAATGTACACGCAACTCAAACCCCAATATCTATTTGGTAAATATGAATAACCACAAGACTCCAATCTAAAAAACCCCCAATTTTGACTAAACAATTTCAGTCTACAGATTATTTCATCTTTAAAGGAACAAGATGGAGGGTTCCCACATCAAATGCTATCATGTGAGCCAAAACAAGAAAGTCCTTGATTTAGAACAGTAAAGTAGAAAACAAAATAAATTTAATAAGCACTTTCATGCGTGACACAAGTAAAAAACTCCTATAAACTAAACAAATAATCATCCTAGCCTCAAATGATGGCCATTTATCTTTCAAGTAAGCATGTTCAATAAAAATATATATCTTTCAGGTAAGGGCTAACTAT
>BPLS01028753.1:0-19173 GCA_019656275.1 Rhododendron kiyosumense | reverse complement strand
TATTCATTTATTCTGCTGGGGTTGTGTCTGTGGCTTATTCATTTCAGTATTTGTGTTTGTGGCTTATTTATTTCAGTAAGTGGGCTGAAGTGGATGTTGTGGCAACTTATGAAGGCCTTAAATGGGAACATAATGTTGCCCCCACTTCAGTTTTTGGCTATGATGTATTTCTTAACTAATATCTGAGCCTGCTACATGCCTTGTGGTCTGTTTAGCTTCACTTAACTGACCTGGATGTTGCCTGCATGCGTTGTGGTGTGTGTGGCAGTGTGGGGTGTGTGTGTGTCTCCTTTTTTCTGAAATGAATAAGCCACAGACACAACCCTAGTTTTTGGCAAAGCAAAGTGTGATTGTGTTGCAACTTATGAAGGCCTTAATGGCAACTTAACGTTGCCGCATCCATTTCAGTTTTCCGGCTATGATGATAAAAAAACTAATGTCTGAGCCATAGTGGTATTGTAATGAAGTGATGTTGCAACTTATGAAGGCCTTAATGGCAACTTAACGTTGCATCCATTTCAATTTGCTGCAGTGATGATAAAAAGAAGTAATATCTGAGCAGAATTCAGAACTAAGTACATTTAGCACTAAAATGTACCTATATCTGAACTAAGTACATTCAGGCTATTTTGCAGATTCTGATGTAGACAGTGATTAGGGGACCTGCTGGCATTTGGTTTGATTCTAATATTCATTTATTCTGCTGGGGTTGTGTCTGTGGCTTATTCATTTCAGTATTTGTGTTTGTGGCTTATTTATTTCAGTAAGTGGGCTGAAGTGGATGTTGTGGCAACTTATGAAGGCCTTAAATGGCAACATGATGTTGCCCCCACTTCAGTTTTTTGCAATGATGTATTTCTGAACTAATATCTGAGCCTGCTGCATGCCTTGACAGCCTTGTGGTCTGTTTAGCTTCACTTAACTGACGTGGATGTTGCCTGCATGTGTTGTGGTGTGTGTGGCAGTGTGGGGTGTGTGTGTGTCTCCTTTTAGTCTGAAATGAATAAGCCACAGACACAACCCCAGTTTTTGGCAAAGCGAAGTGTGATTGTGTTGCAACTTAGGAAGGCCTTAATGGCAACTTAACGTTGCCGCATCCATTTCAATTTTCTGCAGTGATGATAAAAATAACTAATATCTGAGCAGAATTCAGAACTAAGTACATTCAGCACTAAAATGTGCCTATATCTGAAAAAATTGTACTTAGTTCATTTCTGCTGAAGTTTATGAAGTGCTGTTGCAACTTATGAAGGCCTTAGTGGTAAATATCAGTTCCAATATTTCAGTTACTCTAATTTCCATTGGTATTCAATATTTCTATTCTCTTATTGCTTCTCTTATTGATAGGGTATTTAGTGAGGAGGAGAGGTTCTTGTAGATGATGGGAACTTAACGTTGCAGCATCCATTTCAGTTTCCGGCTATGATGCTAAAAAAACACTAATGTCTGAAGGTGGATTTTCTCACTTATTTTTGTATCCATGGCTTTATGTGTTAGTAGCTCGTATTTAGCTTGGTGGATACCTCTAATCTGGTTTTATGCCAAACCTGAGGTGTAACGAAGCCAGGCTAAATATTGAGTTTGTTTTTAGTTAGTATAGTTAATTTTTATTTGATTGCATTGCTTAGTCGAGGTGGTGGCATAACCCCTCACATATTATGTTTGTTGAGTTGAGGTGGCGGCCTAGCCCCTCACATATTCTGTTTGCTGAGTTGAGGTGGCGGCCTAGCCCCTCCAGTCTGTTAGTTTTGGTTTGTTGTTAGTTTGAGGTGGCAATAATAGTAATTACTCCTATTTTTAAAGTGAATTTGTTTTTTAATCTTAAAAAAAATTGGATGAGGTATTGAATATCACATGGAGGGAAAAGATGATAGATAAGGTGTTGGAGAGTTGCTCCGTTGGCACTTTCATCAGTAGTTAATTACACTTTGGCAATTTTCTCCAACCCACATGCCTTTGTTTACTCCACCACATGCACGCTCTCACACACATCTGCGAAGCATGCCATGTGCGAAGCATGCCATGCCACCACAGTTTTCTCCCTCTCACACACATCTGCGAAGCATGCCATGTGATTAAACAAGTTTTAGGCCAACTTATTTTCTAGTACTTGATCCCCATGTGTGAATAGATGCTGGTACAGTTTTCCTACAGCAGCTGCAATCTTTATCCTTTATTCTGAGGCTGTGTTCAATAGTTCCATGTTCCAAATGGTTTCTGAAGCTGCTGTTCTGTATTGATCTGCTAAGTGTCTGACTGTTAAGGCTGTAACTGCTGTTTGCTGTGGTTGCTGCTACTATTACCCTCGGCTAGTGCAGTGCTTCTGTTTTGCAGCTGTACAGTTGCTGTTTCTGTTAAGGCCTTCATACGGTTTGCAGTTTACTGCTGCTGCTACGGTGTACAGCTGCTACGGTTTAATGCTGCTGTTCACTCTTGTTCCGTGAAGAGCAGATATCTGCTGTTCTGCTGTTGATTGCTACTACTGTTCGTACCCAGCAGATTGAGAAAGGAAGCTACTACAATTGATTGTAGTTGCTGCTGCCTGCCGTTGCAGCTGCTGTTATGACTGATGCTGCTAATGTTCTATTTTTATTCTTGTTGATGCTGCCAAGTTGGGATGTCTCAATGTGTCCCATGGCTGCTTACTATTTTCTGCTGGCATTTGGTTTGATTCTGTTATTTATTTATTCTGCTGGGGTTGTGTCTGTGGCTTATTCATTTCAGTATTTGTGTTTGTGGCTTATTCATTGCAGTAAGTGGGCTGAAGTGGATGTTGTGGCAGCCTTAAATGATGTTGCCCCCGCTTCAGTTATTGGCTATGATGTATTTTCTTAACTTAGATGCTGAGCCTAAGTTTTGCTGCATGCCTTGTGGTCTGGCTTCACTTAACTGAAGTGGATGTTGCCTTGTGGGCTGTGTGTGTGTCTCCTTTTAGTCTAAAATGAATAAGCCACAAACACAACCCCAATTTTTGGCTAAGCGAAGTGTGATTGTGTTGCAACTTATGAAGGCCTTAATGGCAACTTAACGTTGCCGCATCCATTTCAGTTTCCGGCTATGATGATAAAAAAAACACTAATGTCTGAGCCATGTATTGTTATGAACTATGAAGTGGTGTTGCAACTTATGAAGGCTATAATGGCAACTTAACGTTGCATCCATTTCAATTTTCTGCTATGATGATAAAAGGAACTAATATCTGAGCAGAATTCAATTTTCTTATTCAGTTTCCTTAATCATTTGGCTTTCATATACCTGTTTTCTGCTGCTGCTGCTGTCAGTTATTGTTTTGTAGGACATTGTAGATGCCAAGGACCAAACCACGTGAAGGCTGAAGCAAATTAATGCCAGCAAAATGTAGAAGGTGGATTTTCTCACTTATTTTTATATCCATGGCTTTATGTGTTAGTAGCTCGTTTTTAGCTTGGTGGATACCTCTAACCTGGTTTTATACCAAACCTGAGGTGTAACGAAGCCAGGCTAAAAATTGAGTTTGTTTTTAGTTAGTATAGTTAGTTTTATTTGATTGCATTGCTTAGCAGAGGTGGTGGCATAACCCCTCGCATATTTTGTTTGTTGAGTTGAGGTGGCGGCCTAGCCCCTCCAACCTGTTGGTTTGTTGTTAGTTTGTTAGTTGTATATTGTTGTGTGTGGTCTTTGGATGGTTGGACAGTGGCCGGATGCAAGAACTGGGTGGCCGAAAATCTGGAGTGATTCAGAGCACCAGTGCACCACGTGCCTGTGGCGATACTCCGAACACCATTGTATAGAGACATAGAGTGTGCATTTGTTGGGAACCTATTACACTATCTAACTGTAGAATAGGGAAGCACTGCACATATTCCTGCATTGTCCCTGATTCCTAACTACTTAATTCATATGACTGTCTAGATTGGCAAGTTTGATTTAGGTAGTCTACAGATGATCTGACTTTTGTGATATCCAGACTCTTGTATGTAGACAGTGAACATTTTCATGTACTTTTTAAACCTAATCAGATGCATGTCAGAAAACAATTTTGGTTCTTTCTCCATTCTTTCACTTCACTTGCTGTCATCTTTTTGTCATCAAACAGATCCATAACAGTGTCTTCGTACGTACCTTTTGTTCTTGAGTGTTTATCTAGATACATTCTGGAGGGTAAAGAGCTTGACTTTTACATGAAGAAGCTCCAGAAGAAGAAGGGCAAGGGTGCTTCAAGTGCTGCTGCTTAGTTGAAAGATTAACCAGTGTTTCTGTTCCCTTGCTTGTCGGTTTTTCCCGTCTTTGGCTGCTTTTGAACATTAGATGATGTGATGAGGTTGCTAGTTACTGAAATGATGCCTGAACTTTTGGCTTCTTACATGTCGCATCTATTTTGCAGTTGTTTTATGTAACCTTTTAACGTTTTACAATTTTCGCCTCTAGTAAGCTTTGAGTTGGGTCTCTTTTGGTAAAAGCATTGTGTTTGCTCCTTCAATTACAGTTGCAGGTGGGTGTCGAATCTATTTGTGTTCTCTGATATTGTAAAGATCTTCTCTGACCTGCGATGTAACTTTTGGTAAAATATTAAGCGTTCAAAAGTTTTAAAATGTTCACGACGACAGACTTATGTAGTCAGAAATTTTCTTCTTGGACATTCTAGCAGGGTGCGAATTTAGTTCGATTTGAGAGGGGTATGAAAGCCGAAAGGGGACACAATGAAAGGGTAAAAAGTTAGAAACCTTGAATCTGCTATACAACGTGCAAACAAACAATCTTTTGAATCTTTCGGCCTTAATCACTATTATTAATTCATCCCACCACCGAATATTTAAAGAGCCCACATACTTCCCAACCCAAATACGGTTACTAACTTACTACTAGACACTAGGCAAAATTTTAATTTCAAAAGCATAGTTAATAATTGGATTTGAAAGTTGAAACACACACACACTCTCTCACTCAGTCTCTCTCTTAGTTAATTAGTTATCGCTAGCTTTCTCAGCAAAATATCAGGAAACACTAATAAAAACGTCACGTAAGCAAGAAAAATACATCGAATATTACGATATACAAACTTAAGAACATTAGAGGCACTAAGCACCGGAATGTGTGTTTTTTAGGAAGATTTACTTTTAGACGAAAATTGGTTGCCGGTCGTCGGTCGGTAATGTGTATACGAAAATTGATGGCACAACATGGCACGGCATGACCGCATGACACACGATTAAGGGGCCGGCACTGCGGCACGGCATGACACGCGTTTAAGGGCCGGCATGGCACGACACGACCCAACCCGACAAAAAAAGAGCACGGCACGACCCAACCCGACAAAAAAAGAGCACGGCACGACCCAACCCGACAAAAAAAAGAGCACGGCACGACACAACCCAACAAAAAAAGGCATGGCACGACACACCCCGACAAAAAATGGCACGGCACGACCCGACAAAAAAAGGCACGGCACGACCCGACTAATTAATCGGGCACGGCACGACACGACATGATTTTATAAAGGCACGGCCCGACACGGCCCGACAAAGCAAAATGGCCCACCACGGCACGGCACGGGCACGGTACGGCCCGGCACGCCATGGCACGATGAAGTAAACGGGCACGGTACGGCACGACACGAAGCACGGTTGGCACGGAAAAAAATGGCACGGCACGGCACGACAGGCACGTTTGACACCCCTACGATGATTGCGCCCTGGCGCGGACCAGTAGGGTTTTTGGTTTTTGAAGTGGTTTAGGTTAGGTTGGGTTCAAGGGTTTTGCAAACACTCAAAGCTCAAACATGCTATCATTCCCAGGGCGTTCTTGATCTATTTCATCATCGGGGAATCAAAAACCGTAACTAAACTAATCTGAAAACCCAGATTGGGGTGTCTACAAGTACAAGAGGTTTTAAGCAACAATAGTAGGCTGATAGTGAGCTATAATACCGTACGGTTTACTAGAAGACTGTGCATGGTATCCTGGTAAGCCGCACGGTATAGTTTGTGAGTAAGGCATATTGTTCTCAGTCTGTCATTTCATTTTCGCACATCATCCAAGTATTATTTCTTGTACAGTGAGCACTACGAGCACGCTAACGTGATATATTCAATCCCATGTCCCTTTCCCTTATTTGCTTACCAAGAATTTAATCTTCTAAATGGAATTTAAAAGTTTTCCCCTTTGAAGATATCAAGTAGAGACCGGTTCTTACCGGGCGAATGTGGTACTTTTTAACAAAACCTTCCCCGTTCGTAACATAGCCCCCAAACCCAAAGTCTCAATGTTTTTTTCTAGACCAAAAGCCTTCTTTTCAAATCAAATCCCTCGATTTCTCGTACTATCTATCTCAAAAATTCAGGTGTGACAACTCTTCGAGCATGCCGATCGGGTAGTCCACAGGTACTTCCGACTACGACGGCAAACAGGCCTTAGTAGTTGACGGGAGAGGCAGATCTCAGGAAAGAGGCCATATATAGGAGTTCCAACGGAGGAAGATCTAGTTCGAGAGGTCGCAGTTTTACCTGCTATCATTGCTGCCAGGAGGGGCATATCCATCGAAATTGCCCGAAGTATAAAGCAGACAAAGGGAAGGAAAAGGACCAACCTGCACGGGCATCAAGCGTTTCAAAACCTTACACTGACGTGGGGTTTAATTTGGAAGATGCACTCCTAACGGCAACCAATACCTTAGATGCAAGGAATCAGACTAGGTGTAAGGTGTTAGACTCAGGATGCTCAGTACACATGTGCGTAGACAAGAAATGCTTTGCGCAGTACGAGGCATGATAAAGGGAAAATTGAACAGCTAGCAAAATTGTTGGTAAAGGGACCGTCCAGTTTCGTATCTCAAACGGAAGGAGGGTGAAGCTCAAAGAATCTGGTTTCCGGATTGAAGCTCAAAAACTTGTTCGACATGTTCCCGGATTGAGAAAGAATCTGGTTTCTCTTGGAAAGATTGATGCGAGAGGTTGCAAGTTCTTGGTTGAAGGGGCGGTTCTAAAGGTCTTCAAGGAAAACTGGGAAGAGTTAGTGACCATACAAGCTGGAGAGAGATGTTGTGACAGAAGAAGCTACTGTCAAACATGAGTTCAGCGGTATAGGGTTCAAGAAGAGTGGACAGGGAGCGAGATGGTCGCACAGACGCACACGGAACAGGAGCAGGAGGAGTCGTAGGGTCCAAGTCGATTCTCCAGCATAGATAATCATATCAAAGGTGTTCTGGGGTTCCGAGAAGTTCACTGGGAAGCTCAGAGCAATGGGTTGAAGTCTTGTTTGAAAAGCTGTACAGCACTAGCGACCCCGACGACTAGGAGGATCTCATTTGCTCCAAATTTAATTAGTGACGGATATACCTCCAAAAAAATTCCTGCTGGATTGGGGGAGGTAGAGTCACAGGTTGCAAGGTGATGACCTTCCACGGCACCTCGGTGTGGGCGCTCCGGTGAGGGCATACAACACCTTGGTTGAAGGTGTGGCCAGGTTCAGACTGGCGGGAGACTTTGGTTCAGGTGTTGTAGACATTCTGGTCAAGGGGTGTATAGAGAACTTGACATTTGTTTCACACAAGGTCGGAGGGGGCGACTGTTGAATTCAGCCGCCCATGTGTGAATCAAATGGAGCTGAGAGGGACGTACAACTCAACTTGTGAGAGATTTGGTGCCGTAAGATCTCTCCAGACAACAGATTTGGGGCGCCGTTTTCGGCACCAAATTGATCCCAGAGTGAATACCATTAAATGCTTTCTTCTTTGTCTTCTCTCCTCTTGTGACTCTATATATTGGTGAGTATATGTAGTAATAAGAACAGAGAGTGGTGAGGCTGTGTGTTTGAACCTTTGTCGATGAGAGAGTTTTCATGATTTGTATGAGTCAATTAATATAAAGTTGGAGTTTTTCCTTTCATACATTGTGCATGACTCCCATAAAGCACAACATTAGGTCCGTTCGGTATTTTAATCCGGACCATTGATTGAATTTTTGGACAGCTCGGATGTGCATAAAAGGTACCATGTGCCTACTTGAAACCAAAAGTTTCTGCTTCTGCTTCCCGGGATTACATGCAAATTTCTTCTAATTAAAAACCCCACGAGCATGGCCGGCTTTGGGCTAAGGCAGATGAGGTGCAAGCCTTAATCCCCCAAAAATGTTCAAAAAGTAGGGCCTAGACTTGTTTTTAGTACCTAGCTAGTATATATGGGTTGCTATATGTCCCATTTTAAGCCATGAATATAATTTACATAAGGCCCAATGGCCCAGTAAAAATAGAACGGAGAAAAGCAAGAATAAAATTGGATCACACAACGTTGGTATCGCCAATTTTTTAAAAAATTATTCAGTGTGGTGAGTACATCATTAACATAAATGCATGTTTTTCTCTTAAACAATAATTCTCATTGCAAACAAACTCAATAAACTGACGAAGAAGGAATTACACGTTATATTAAAGGCCTCATTTTCAAGGATTGTCTTAGGCTTCTGAAATCTCAAAGTCGACCCTGCCCACGAGTACTCAGATCTTCTTTCCTATGAAAGATAACAGCTATACAGATTCATCCTTGATTAAGATGAATAGATGATGCCGAATAAGAAACCGAGCTTGTTAAGTTGGTTGCCTCATCTCTCTCTCCAGTGATGACCTGAGTTTGAGTCTTACAGGGAACAGTTTAGGGTTCAGGCCTATGGATAGCTTCTGAGCCCCTGTTGACTGACATATCCCCGCTGATGTATATGGCATGGCAAAAAAAAAAAAAAAAACTGAATATTCTAGAGAAAGCCCAAAGCTAACTTTTCTTTCACCTTTTTACACATTTCTTTTCTCTACACATTCCATTCTAGTAATCAAATATGAATGGTCTATGTCTTTGCTTATAAATATTGTTATAAAGCATTACACCTATAAGGACTTTTTTGTACATTCACTTGAAAGAAACAATAACGTATGTACGAAGTAAAAGTGATCGATTGTTGAAATTTACTATCCTTTTTTTTTTTAGTGAAATTCTTCTTTATCACTGTAAATAATATGTGTTCCCACTGATGTAAATTCATGGGTTCTAGTGCTCACAATAGAAATAACAACAAAGGAGTTGATATGCATCCAAGTATCATTAACATAACTCACGAGAAGCTGATAAAAAAAAAAAAACCATAACTCACGCGAAAACTGAAAACAAAATCCTGCATGACAAATCCATGACAGTCGCACGGCACCCACACATACAGAGAGATTAATCCTTGATTTTAGCATGCAGTAGTATGATTAAGATTCAGGGCAGATTCTAATGCACTTGCCTCCGTCACATAGCTTCAGACATTTAGCATCGTCGTTGTCATCATGATGCTTCACAATTATTTTCTCCAAGCAAAGAATCCAAGCACTTCCAAAAGCTATGACAATTGCTAAGAAAGCAAAAGCAATAATGCATGCATAGAAATAAGTTTTAAGCCATTTTTTCAGTTTAGGATCTTCTTGAATAAGCTGCTCGCGGTTGGCTTCATCCTCTGTAAATGAACTTGCTTCAATTCTCATCGTTCTCATAATTGCTGCCTTATGTCTAAGATTTCGATCTCGTGAAACATAGGCTTCTATGTACTTGTTTCCTATCACGTGTAACGCACAAAGGTTGAGAAAGCCAGGTAACAAAGAAAGGACCAAGGGGAACCAGACATCATGGCATTTGAGAGAGGATGAGTCGCCGGGTAGTGCACTAAAGACGACTGCTTGTGAGACGCAGTAATAATTTGCAAGTTGGAATGCCAAAGTTAGGAGACCATTGATTGTTTGCCCCTGCTTTTCAATAACTGTCTTGAGTCCCTCCAACGTCTTCTTTGCGTTATTAACTTCATGCAGTCTCGTCGTGTTCCTTTCACCCGTCTCAGTTGTGTTTCCTTCGCCGACGTCTGTGACTCGGCTACGTGCTGAACGAACTGACAATTCAATTGTCCCTTCTAACCTTCCGCTTTCCATTAGGGAATTCATGTTACGGGACTGTCTTAATACTTGGCAAATTCTTGACTAAGGGCTATGTTTCCTAGTCTGTCTATGTATTTGAACTTCTAGCAATTCTGATGCGGTCTCTTGCGTGGTTCTAGTTTTGTAAATTCACCAGTACAAAAAGAAAAGAACAGTTGAGAAAGACTCTGATTTTTGCAAGAATACATTGTCTAGGCAATACCCATAGGGGAGAGAGAGAGAGAGAGAGTTAACGATTATGGTTTGCTTATATGTATCAAAACTATATATATTCCCGCTCTAGCCAACTTGCATGTGGGTTTTACCGGTTTAGCAATCATTTGGTAACGGTGCATACAGGGTTCATATGTATCATGAACAAATAGTTTAATCCTAATGGAAAGTTGACTTCAACCATATTGATCGAGATTCGAGACCTCGTTCATTTACGTACTTTGCCATGACATCTATATAATAAAACGGCTCATTATTTGAATCCTATGTATATAAATTTAATGGCCCAAAGTTATCCCTCATAAATCCTACGGCTGAGAAAGTCTTAGGGCTGGAAAATCTTATTTTCAATATTCTCAAACTTTTCGTATTTAAACTCTCTTTTGTGATGAAATGATAAAAAACAATAAAATTTCATTGCCAAAAAAAGAGTCGGATTTTGAAATAAAAATGGAAGTAATTTTTGAAACCTTAGTGCTCTTTCTCTCCGAAGCAAGACGAAATCTTCTCTAACGTTGTCCATCCTAACTCTCTTTTGTTATGGGAAGAAAGAAAGTAATAAAATTCCATGTATAAAATTAGTGTAAGACAGATCATGAACTAAACAAAAGGGTAAGAAATATTTTTATTTATCAGTTGATCAATTTCAATTTTTTTTTGGTGTGTATTTAATTTTGTAAACTAAACAAAATGGTAAGAAAAAAAATTTGTTTTGTCCTAATTTAAGAAAAAATCTTCCTATATAAATCAATTTCGTTGGTGGGGGTGGTCAATAGTTTCACAATTCATTTCAATTATGTTCAAAATGCGTGGCGTCGTGCCTTCAGGCACAAACGAACTCTAGTGTTTCCATAAAGGATAAAATAATAGTATTTTAGTAATTACATTTGAGTATGATGTTATTTATCACCAATATAATAGTAGAATGTGCCTTGTTTTTTGTTAAATGATGAGGCACATTCTACCAAAGCCTTGGTGATATATCACATGATATTGAAAATGTGATACTAAAATGTGATCACTATTGTAACGACCCGCTTTTTCTAAAATAAACTCCAAAATACACTGTATTTTATACACGTTCAGTCCTCATTCTCCAAATACAAATTTACATCACTAAAATAAAGCAAAAGTCTCGAAATAAATAATCCTCTAATGCTCCAAAAATTCATCCAAGACTCTCCAAATAATCCTTAAATGCTCCGATTCAACCTTCACTAATTCGGCTCCACACCTGCATAATAAAATTATTCGAGAAATATACGATATAACAGAATAACAATGCTCATATTCAAGTGGAATCAATAAACGATGATCGACTACCCAGTCGAAACAAACAATCACAAAGGGACCTTATACCATTTCCTCCTCAGTACATGATCAGTGACCCTCCCCAATACCTTTCTCAATGAGCCCCGACAAACCCATTTAGGACTATTGGACATGCTATTTGATGCAGGCTGATATTTTGATTATTCTAGATATATAGGAATCTTAATTTATTATTTTGAGTTTAGCATTTTAGAAGGAATGTTTTATTTTAGTCAAGATAATTTATAAGTATTTAATTTTTTCAGTTTAATTTGATTTGGTTTTCCTATTTTGAATAGGTTTCTTGGTCAAGGAAAATTAGGATTGATTTTATTTTCTTATGTTTATTTTCCTTTCTAGATTTCAAGAAAGATAGATTTAGGAATTCTATTATAGTATAAATAAGGTTGTAAGCCTTAGGGTTAAGGAGTTGTTTTTGAATGAATTAATGAAAATTGAGAGTTTTTCTCATTATTGTGTGTTCATAGAGAGAAAACCTCTAGTTCATACTTATTCATGATTGTTCTTGTTACGTGTTCTTCTTTTTCGACACGCCTCCCTGCATCAGTTGGTATCAAAGCCTGCACTGGATTCCGGATCATGGCGCGATAAGGAGTATGTTATGGTCGTTATGCTGTTGCCGAAGATGTGTATGAACGAAGTAATGTTGCACGAGAAGCACGAATGGATGAGAGGTTTCAACAACTTGAGCATCGTGTGATGAATGCGATTGACGTCCTAACCAATCAAGTGGCTGCTATGGCTTTTGGGGGGAACCCACCTCACCATCGTTTGGTTCAACCTCAGTTTCTGAAAGAGGAGGAAGTGTCGGATGATATTTCTATCACCAAACCTTTTGCTGGTAAACATCAGTCGAGGGGGAGGACAAAGGTGGATGAAGCTACCATCGAGTAGCCATTCACGTCAAATGTTATTTTAGATCCAGTAGGGGATTGGAATAGGCCACCGGTTTTTGACGTAAAACTAGTGAAAAAAATTCCAAAATAATAAAAGTCAAAAATATTGCAAAAGGAAGAAGTTACAAAGTTGGTGGTGTTGAAAACTGAATTTATTGATCCGTTTTGGGAGTTTATTGAATACACTACATGCAAGCGTCCTTGTGTTTTGATCTGGGAGGAAGGTAGATTTGTTTTATTGATGGAAATTATTTCTTCACAATTTTCATATTGTTGTTTACAATTTGGGTTGGAAAAATAAATTTGAAGTACAATAGTGATGCAGACAAGTGTCAGCGAATTCAACTATATAAACTCGAGGACGAGTTTCTGCAAGCGGGGGAAGATGATGCAGGCTGATATTTTGGTTATTCTAGAAATATAGGAATCTTAATTTATTATTTTGAGTTTAGTATTTTAGTAGGAATGTTTTATTTTAGTCAAGATAATTTATAAATATCTAGTTTTGCTAGTTTGATTTGATCTAGTTTTCCTATTTTGAATAGGTTTCTTGGTCAAGGAAAATTAGGATTGATTTTATTTCCTTATGTTTATTTTCCTTTTTAGATTTTAAGAAAGCTAGATTTAGGAATTCTATTAGTCTAAATAAGATTGTAAGCCTTAGGGACAAGGAGTTGTTTTTTAATGAATTAACAAAAATTGAGAGTTTTTCTCATTATTGTGTGTTCGTAGAGGGAGTACTTCTAGTTCATACTTATTTGTAATTGTCCTTATTGCGCGTTCTTCTTTTTCGACACGCCTCCCTACATCACTATTGGTAAGGTCACTCGATCCCTGTACTGAACAGTTCTATAGCACTCAATCATCACTATCATACTATCAATAACAATTATTCCACTTTTCAACAATATTCCATGCGATTGAACAAATATCACAAGATAATCAAGAGGAGTACAAAAATGAGAATTTGGAAAGGATTCCGAAAGTGGAAAGCATATCGCATACTCCCCAAATTACCTCAAATTTTGATCGCCACCATAGAACATCTAAATCTCATCGCCATGAACATCATCCTACAATTTGATCACTATCGGACCAAGTCTCCTCGATGATCTCCTTGATCGAACACCTACTGTAAGTGAAGCCTAATATTTCTTGGCCAGAAGGCCGCTGGTTAAACTGTCTTGATCCTCCGAAACCGAAGGATATGAATATATATACAAATATTAGTACTCACCATGCATTTGTTCACACCTTACCCTTTCACCACACAACACTCCACCCTATTTATTACACTGTTCACATTTACGCCCCTTTCATATCATCACTGCATTAATTACAAAGAGACCATCCCTCTCACACATGGAGGCGGGCGGCTGCTGTCCCCTTGGGATAACAGCGTGTTGTTGTGCCCAAATTTTGGGCCCACTTTGGTCTCGCTCCGGAAGCGTTCACTTCGTAGAGCTCGTTGAGTAGAACAACGTAATTATGCAAAAAATTAGCTTAATTGGATAACATTAAGTGCCTGATCGGAACCCATATAACTCTCGGTCCATGGGTTACAACGGATTTGATCCAGTGTTTCGGATCCATTCTTTTCAAGATAAAACAGTTCCGATCAATACTTAATGATATCTAATTAAGCTGATTTTTTGCATGATTGTTATACTCGATGAGCTCTACGAAGTAAACGCTTCTGATCATCAGAGTAAGACCAAAATGGGTCCAAAATTTGAGCACAACAACATGTTGGGACAGCAGCCCCCCGCCTCCTCTCACACATATCCGGATTTCTCTATGTCTAATCAATAATGGCCACCGATGCATAATGAGCTGCAGGCAAAGTTTGTATAACGAGTATATATTTCAAGAGAACGAGACCAATAACATTAATGAGCCAAAAATATGGTTGCCGACAGTTTCAAAATGATAATTTTAAGGGAAAATGACGGCCTATGATGTGTTTTGATAATTAATACCTGCCAAAGACAAACTAAGAACATTTGTTAATACTGAAAATGTTCTTGACGGATATTAATTATCAAAACACATCATTGGCCGTCATTTTCCCTAATTTTAATCTCTTTTTTTAATAAAATATAATGTGGAAAATAAAATATATATGGGTTGTTACAACTGTAGCATTGCTCGAAAGAATATAGTTTTCCTTAACTCAGTTAATATAGAACCCCTCCTGCCTAAATTTTGGGATCTTTTTTACTGTATCTTTATGGTTGTTTTTTTCTAATTCAATTTATTCAGATTAATAGTTCATTTATACGAGAAGAATAAAAATTGTATAAAGATATCAAAATAAGTTGACAAAATTTACTAACAATCCGTTTCAGAACTCATTTTAATTACTTATTTTTTAATAAGGCAATTTCAAGCTAAACAATAATGTGTTTACGCAAATAATTTTTTCTAACAATATGGATTTTGTTTGATATATCTCAATGAGATCTTTTGAACGGTACGAGATTTTTTTTTCTTTTACATTATCTTTGAGTTTGAAATTGTGAAATAAGTACTTATTTTTTAAGAAGGTGTTTTGGAACAGGATCTAAAAAAGATAATAGTTTGATTAAAGAACAAAAATATTTTAGTGTATTTATCGTCGTCTTAGGCCATCCACAATGATATAATCAAAAACAGATAACCAAAAGTTGACACATCAACTTTTGACTATTCACTTAAGAGGTTAACAATGTTGAGTTTCACAATGGTTACTTCTAGTCCATAACCAAAATATGGGTCCACTATAATTTCACTCTCTCTCCGTCTCTATTTCCTACCATTCACTTCCCTTCATTTACATTTTTTTTTGGCAAAAATATATCGATTCCCTCACTTAATTTTGAAGAAAAATTGGTGACTTTCTTCACTTTTATTATGAATTTTTTTTGGGGGAAAAAAAATAAAAACGGAAAAGAAGAGTGAAATACCTTAATCCGGTAATGATGGGTTGAATTGTAGATGATCGAGAGATATGAGCTTCACTTTTTGAGGGAAAGACAGAGAAATAGTTTGTTGGTGAAGTGAAGAAGATATAGAGTAGGTGAAGAAGAGAAGAAAAAAATATCAATTGAAACACGCGTATATATAAATTTTGGAACTAGTTAACTTATGTGGTGTGGAGTCCACAAATTTTGATTATTAAAAAAGATTGCTAGTTTTGGTTATCCAAAATCCAAAATTTGATTATTCTTAAGGATGTTACTAAGTTTGATTATACCATTGTGAGTCATCTTTTGCACCAACATTGTTAACTTTAAAAACAATTGATTTTTTATTATACCACCGTGGATGCCCTTATATGAGTTCTTTCAACTTTAGTCTATGTTTTTAAACTTTTCTAGTTCCCTGTAGAGACGAATGTTAATGTGGTGTAGAAACTAGGACACAAAAGTTTTAAAAAAAAGTATTCCCTCCATTCCAAATTAAGAGTCCCTTTTGGGGATTCCAACTATTTAAGGGAACATGCGATGATTATACCTACAATACCTATCATTTCCACTATTACCCATATATTCTACCTACTTTATAACACTTATATTCACTTGTGAGGGACACTTTTGAAAAATTACTAAATTTTTCCTCCTATTTTTGGAAAAAGATCATCATTTTGAAATAATCCAAAATAAAATAATTGACTCTCAATTTAGAATGGAGGAAGTAGCTAAATGCTAAAAAATATCGACTCACTTTATCAAAAGTTATGGGTAAATTTTGTTGACATCAGCTTGAGGTTTAAGTTAATGAAAATACCCTCTCATGTATGAGAACTAACTATAAACCTCTTCTATTTCAATATTTGTTTCCCTGACACTCAACCAAAAATTGTTCGACGAAACACCTGATACAAATAGCCAAAAGTGTCTTGCATGCACTAACAAATTCACCGTCTTCAATTTAGAATAAATGATACAGGGCTTTCTAAAAAACGGAGGCTTGAAGAAAAAGATTGTAAAGAAAAAACATATCACAGAGTTAGGATAACCAAATTCTTAAAATAAAGAAGGGCCATTCTTCTTTTCTTCTGATCAAGGAGGCTTGGAAAACATTGGATTTTGGTCATAGGTTAGGCATTAAGCTTCGAAGGGGAAGGAATTTCTTGTTATATAAGGAAACTTGTTGAAATGCAGAAGAACGAGCAGAAAAGATCAACGCTTTCGATGAGTTGGAGGAGGATGATGACTTGGAAGATTTTAATGATATCGAGGAAGAAGCTTCTCTTTCTTTGGAGTTTTAATTCCGAGGTTTGGCCTTCGGGTTGCCCCTCGATTTGCTCATTTGTGCGTTGGTTTTTCTCTTTTCATTGGGTTGCATTTCTAGATATGGTTGGGTTGGTGTTGATTGTTTGGTGCTTTGATTTTCGTTTATGCTTGCTAGGTCCTAGTATTTTCAAGTCGGTCTTCTCTAATTTTTGTTTTCCGGTTAGCGTGTTGCTTTTCTTTAGGTCTTGGGTGACTTTTTGCTGGTGTGTTCTTGATCCTTTTAATCTTTGTAATCCTTTATAACGATTAATAAATCATTTTGCTTAGAAAAAAAAAATCTTTCAAATAGTAAAACATAAATGTTAGTATTAATCTATTTAATCCATTTTAATCATAACAGCTCCTCTAGTGACCAAAAAAAAAAAAGAAAAGTTTACTATTATTATTCAAAATATGTGGCGATGATAGTTTTATTATTACTTTTATTATAAAAAGGTTGATTTAGTAAATATAAGTCACTTTGGGCTTCTTCTATCACTTGTTGATAGACAATTGTCCATAGATGGTGTCAGTAAAACACACATAGAAATTACATTGTTATTTCTCACTCCGTCGTTTAAAGCAAATCTCAGATCGAGATCAATGAGATTGGAGGAGAGAGAAGGTCCAAGGTGGAACTTTGTTTGAGTCCAGAATTGATGACGTGGCAGCATTTCATTGGTGTCCGCGAAACAAGTCTTTTAGGATCCTCCGTAAAAAAAGTATCTCTCCTAGGAGTACTAGTATCATTTTCATCTCGTGTAGCCTGTTCAGGGTAATATTGAACGTCAGGTAAGATTGTTGGTTTTGACCAAGTGATTGTTTTCAAGTCAAATGGATGTACGTTCTCAAATTCCAAAGCCAATTTCGTTTACGTTCAGAACAGAACCAACCATCTATTGAGAAGAACCCAAACACGAGGAGGTCTGGCATTAATTATAAATATATATATATATATATAGTCATTTTCAAATAAGGACCTCTCAATTTCTCTCATTTTGGTTTTAAGAGTACACGCGAGGAATAAGAAAAAAAAATGACAGAGAAGAGCTTCATCCGAGCAGTTTTTATTTGAACCGTTCAATAAAAAATAAACAAAAACTGCTCGAATGAAACCTTTCAAGTTTTTTTTTTTTGCTGATTACTTGGGGGTATCCTTAAAATCAGGTTTTGAACACATTGAGCGGCTTAGATCATCAAAATTCTATCGGGAAATGGAGGTCCTTATTTTATTAAGTTAAGGTGGTCTTTAGGAGAAGGAAACTTTATATATATATACACACACACACACACTATATCAAGGCACTTCTAATGCGGGCGCCCGCATTCAAGCAAGTTGCGGACCACACTATTTCTCCCATTTCGCAATTGAATTTTGATGATTCGAGCCGTTCAATGTGTTTAGAACGTGATTTTAAGGCTACCCGTGAGAAATTGGGAAAAAAAATGATCGGAAAGGGCTTGATTTAAACAGTTTTTATTTGAACCGTTCAATAAAAAAATAAACAAAAACGGCTCGGATGAAGCCCTTTTCGGTCTTTTTTTTGGTTGATTTCTTTCGAGTACTCTTAAAATCACGTTTTGAACATATTGAACGGCTCGGATCATCGAAATTCAATCGGAAAAGGCAATGTCTGCAACTTGCTAGAATGCGGGCGCCCGTATTAGAAGGGCTCTGTGTATTTATATATATATAATTGCTATGCACAGTTAATTATAGTTGCTATACGCGTAATCCTACTCGGGTAATAATACTTTTAATAAATTTGCACCTCCCCACATAAATATTTTGCGTTGTTCATGCATTCTTCGGGTTTACTTTTTGGTTGGAGTATATTATTTTGTTTGATAAGACCGATGCCCGATTGATACGGCGGCACATGGCAAGAAAATTGTAAGTGTAACAGCGATTTAACAAAATTTTCAAATTGCAGGATCCGAAAATCCACTTGCTTTTAGGCTCCGTTTGTTTTGATGTAATATGTTTTACAATGTAAAATATTTTTTAGAAAAAAAATTTTAAAATTTTAATTTTTCGGTGTTTGGTTGGCACATGAAAAACATTTTTAGAAATCGACAAAATAATGCAAAGAGAGAAGGGGGGACTTAAAGTTTTAAACGGTTGAGAGATATAAGAATATTGGAATTGAACGTAGGTTAGGAATAAGGATCGAGAAAACTGAGTAGTGAAATTTGCAGTAGAAGGCAGCGGGGTCATTTTGGAAAATAATTTATGAAAGATTTAAGGGTAAGTCATTTTCATCCAACTATGGAAAAATATTTTACATATAAAATATTTTCCTTATTTTTAATACAACCAAATACCAAAATATAGATAAAATATTTTACCGGAAAATATCTACGCCCAAACAAATGGAGTCATAGTTTCACCTTTTTTTCTCTGATGATTTAGTACTTTTTGTATTGTTTATGTGCAGAAATTCTTTCAGAATCCTGTGACTGAAATTGGGCCATTCAGAGGGCCGACCGAGTCAACCGAAAGGCCTCCTTTGGGTTTCATCAAATTTGGACTATGCGATTGA